>CM021102.1:829043796-829279999 GCA_007115665.2 Sequoiadendron giganteum
CATAAATTGAATGAGCTCGACTATTTATTGCGACAGTGTTTTGCTCGACGGTTTTCTTGGGGAAAATCAGAAGAAACTCAAGAAGATATCGCCAGGTTGAGGGTAGTCATTGTCTTTTTCCAGAATTCATTTGTGAAGTCAGATTTGTACTTCCAGGTTCGAAAATCATATTTGAAAGCAACATCTCATCAGATTTCATTTTTAGTCTTGTGCATTTTTAGAATTTCATTTCCAGATTTTAGACCTAGCTTCACAAATTCTTTATAAGGGAATTGTTTATAACTGATGGAAAATTCTTGATGGATTTGGACAAAGATTATATTTGCAAGGTTTCAATTTTAACCCTAATGATCAATTTGCAATAGATTTGGGAGCCATAGCTAGATAATATCAAAGGTGTTGGTTGTTTTTTTACTGTAACCAAGTTTATCTTCTAGACACATAGAATATAAAATCTCAGATAATATTTCCTTACAATACCATCAATCTATATTCTAACCCAATACTACTTATCAAATCCTTATATGAACATAGTCACCTATAACCTCACTCAAGCATTTTAATTAATTCCTTGAATTAAAGCCAAAATAAGAATTACACACACCATAACAGTGAGATGAACATAATAACCCTTGATCATTTTATTCAAGATAATAATATATTCATACAATGGAGATACATGACCTTGAAATGAGTAATTTTCATTGAGATGCTAGTACTGTCTTGAAAATTAAGTACCCATGAAACTAAAACCTACAACAGAATGACACCAAACCTAAGAATAGTATCTTCACTATAATATCAAGCTCTTTACAAATTCGCTCTGCAACTTCAGTTAGACTTGACCTAAAGATATCTAACTTGCTAACCTGTATTTCTGGTCCTAAAATCCTTCTTATAGGGAAAATGAAGGAGCAACAAGCATCATACCAAAAATACACCTGTCACTGGTCACTTGGACCGCCTTATGACATTTCAAAATTTGGTTACAACAGCTGAGTCTCTGGAGAATCTTCTTGTTCATCCCGTCCACTGGAGAATAACTATTGCATTTTCCAAACTTTGAAAACTTGCACCAAAACTGCCACCAAGACATAGCCAAAATTTGTTATAACCATAATCGCTGAGCTGTTAACTGCCGATTGTAAACTCTGTCCTATTCTTGTTCAGTTAAGTACTTTTCTACCCATCCTTGATATTCCTCATCCGTTGGCCAATTAAAATTTACCACCTAATTTACCTTGGCACTGTAAGGTGTATACTTTACTGCTACTTGATTTGCCTCCCTTTCAAAAGATTCCAAAAATGTGCTAGTGTTAATGATTTTATCCATACTACTCATCAACATGTCATAATTTGAGTCATCACAAATCAATTTGATTTGTGCATTGATGATTTCATCTACCCTGTCTTGCCATTGCTGTAGTGATCTAACATTTCCTTGGGCATCTACAACATCTGGTAAAGATGTGTCACTCCAGTCATCAAAACTCTTTATCAGCTCTTTAATCCTCGTGCTGAAATCATCAGGTAAGGCCTGGAAACCTTGCAGTGACTTCACAAAGTCTTGAGTAGGCCTTAATTGTTGAGGCCTATTAGCTGCATTTTGAGAATTTCATTTCCAGATTTTGTTGTGCAAGTTCAATATTCTGATTTTAGGAGTCTAACAGTTGGAAATCATAGTAAAATCAGAATTTAATAATTTCTGGAATTAGCATTTGAAAGTGTTTTTGGGGTCATTAACTTTAGACTATCTTCTCTTTTGCAGGGGTGGTTGCATGCCGAATTTTTTTGGTGTAAAATATCATAATTATTATATTTTGTTACCTGTGTATGATTAAAAATTATTGGAGTGTGAGTTTGATATTTTCTGAAGATCTAAATATTCAAGCTTAGTAAAGAAAAATCATGTCAGATAATATTAGTCCAGAAAAAAATGAAGAGACAGTTGCTAGATTGTGGGCTATATTGAAAAAAAAGGGTGATGGGAAATTTTATTGTCCTTGCAATAATTGCAAGGGCTTAAAGACGAGAAGACTTTTAATCGCAATAGCTCAGAAACATTGTAGGCAGCATGGTCACGTTGAAGGGGGGCATGATTATCGTCCATTGGTAAGTTGTTCATTATATGTGTTTACATTGATTGAATTTGTAAATGTTTATATTGTTTTAACATTTGATATATATATAAAAAAAATCACTTGATCATGATCATGGTTTATTTGTGTCTGTCATTATTATAAAGGTGGGGCGCCCTAGGGCACACGATATGAATTATCACGGCCCAGAGAATGTGGTTTTGCAAGTGGAGGAACATGGAGCTGTGAATATCGAAGATGAAATTAATGATCCTATGGAAGAAGATGATCATGCACCAGAAAACACAATTGAAGATGATGGTACAAATACATTGATCCATGACACATGTAGTGGCACATCTGATCATGTTGATCGAGATGACTTTGATGATGTTCATGATTTACCTATACTTGAGAAGGCATACGAGCCCCTTTATGAAGGCTCCCAAACAACTCTTCTCTTTGTTGTATTGTTGTTGGTGAACTTGAAGGTTATGAATGGTTTATCCAACATAGCAATCTCACGGATGTTAAGGTATTTCATATATGTCATCTTTTTTCATCTATTTTAATTGTTGTTAGTTCATCGCTAGTAAATAAAGGATGAAGTATGTACCATTAATATTCTTTATATTAAGAAATTATTTTTTGTTGTAGATTGATTGGTGAATTTTTGTTACCACCATCAAATATTTTACCTCGCTCATACCGAGATTTATCTAGCATTATGAAAGATATTGGAATGGAGTATCAAGCAATAGATGCATTTCCCAATGATCATATTATATATCATAAACAACATGAATTTGCAACAGAATGCCCGGAATGTCATATCAGTAGATATCGAACAAATCAACTAACAAAAAAGGTGCCTCGCAAGGTTCTTCATTATATTCTCATTATTCCACGTATGCAACAATTATTTAGGTACGAAAGCTTAGCGCAATTTATGGATTACCATGCACGTAATAGAAGTGGAGATGAGATTCTTCGAATGCCTGTGGATGGTTCTCCATTTAGGGACATGGAGGAAAAATGGCCACACTTTAAAAAAGAACCTCATAATCTTAGACTTTCATTGGCATTGGACGGTGTCAATCCATTTGGAAAGCTGAGATCTATTTACTCAGTGTGGCCTGTTTTTGTTATCAACAATAACATTCCTCCATGGATGTCAATAAAAAGGGAACACATAATGTTGGCAATGATTATTCCAGGTATTTGTTTACATTAATTTTCTTTAACGTAGTAGCATCTCATTTGTCTTATTTGTTGCATAATGACTTATATGTTTTTTCATTTAATAGTCATGTACATGAATTTATATATATTGCAGTAAAATGGTTATAATAATTATGTAATGTTTATGTTCATTCAACTAGGTAAGTACCAGGTTAAAGATATGAATGTATATATTGAGCCTCTTATTGATGAGTTACTAAAGTTATGGAATGGCGTGACTATGTATGACGTATCTAGACCAATAGGACAAAGACAATTTCAATTCCATGCAATGCTTATATGGACAATTCATGAAGCCCCAGGGCTAACACATTTTTCTGGTATATTATAACGTTCGACTGCATGACTTTAATGATATTTAATTTTATGAAGTAGATATCATGCATGTTTTTTAAATAATCTATTCATTATATATAATTATAAAAATTGACATATTTAATCCAATTATATATGATTTGTAGGTCTTCAAACAAAGGGAAAATTTGCATGTCCAATTTGTGGTCCAAAGATGAAATCTCGTCGTTCAACAAGTTTAGGAAAGCAGGTGTTTGATGAGTATAGGCACTTCCTCCACATAAATCATAAGTATCGAACTACTGAAAAACATCTTTTCAATGGGAAAGAAGAGACTACATCAAAACCATGAAGAATGACACCTCGCCTATGGAAGTTGGAATATAATAGAATTAATCGTCAAGGTTATACATCGGATCAAATTGTTTATCTATCATTTATGATATGTTTTGAATTTATATTTTTATATTGTGTTGTGTTTACTCATGTTGTAATTGACAATGATTGTCGTTGTTAATTTGTTTAACTTATATGCTTCATGAAGGTCGTCAAGGCATTAATGGTCGGCTTCCACAGGGACTAAAAAGTTATCCCAGACAATTTAGTAGGTTTCCCTACTATGAGCAGCTACAAATTGTGCATTTGTTTGATACAATGCATATCGGAAAGAATATGACAGAAACGTTATGGAAAATATTGGATGGAAGGCATGACAAAGAAAAAATTGTCAAAATTTGTAGTGACATTCAAGAAGCCAGTCATGCAATGAAAAATTTCATTCAATTAAATAGCGATGGAGACCAAATTAATATAAGTGCCCTTCCTTGGTTATTAACAGAGCAGCAAAGCAATGCTATAAAACAAGTCATACAAAAAATTTGATTTCCCACAGGATTTGCTGCGAACATAAACAATATCATAACAAAGAAAGGTGAATTTGGGTCAGGGATGAAAATGCATGATTGGCATACCTTCATTAAGGTAATTATTCTGGTATATTATATATATATTTGTATATTGCATGTACTTTTCAGTGTATTATGTTTACTACTTTTGGAAAAATATTAATGAAAAGATCATTTTATAATTGTTGCAGTACGTTCTACCTCTATCTCTCCCAAACAACTTCGACAACAATGTCAAGCAAGTTATATATGATCTTGGAAAATACATGAGGTAAGTAGCGATATTTGTTCAATTCGTTGTATATTTTTGTTAAATCTCATTAATATATTTGTGCCTTGAATCACTTGTAGATGGTTGTCATCTAAAGCAATCCATAAAGAAGATATAAATTATTGGAAGAGAAAAATTCCTCGTCTAATGTGTGAAATACAAAAGTGTCTACCTTCGACATTTTTCAATGCACAAGAACACTACCTCATACACCAAGTTGAGGAGATTGAATTGTGTGGACCTGTACACACAAGGTCAATGTGGATGGTTGAGAGGCACTTGAAATTTTTGAAGGCTTTGGTTAGACAAAGAGCACATCCTGAGGGTTCTATGGTGGAGGGATACATGGTATACTAGACCATGGTGTACATTATTGAATATCTTCCTAAGTTTGCAACAAAGATCCATGTAGATCGCATTTGGGATCCCAACTCCATTAACAAATTCGAAGGGGAGTACCTGATGGGGAAAGGTAGATTGAGGAAAGTGTTAGGTAATTATAAGATGGTCATGGAGATTAATTAGAATACATTTTACATTTGGTTTTTATGTATATTGTACTTATTTAATTATTAATCTTCAATATTGATCAATTATAAATTAAGGTCGTATACCGTGGTAATTAACTAATTATACGTCATTTGTGAATTTCAATTTTTTTTGATACAGTTGGTCGAGAGTGGGATGCACTACATTTGTACGTCGCAAACAATCTTGATTGGATGACGGTATGGATTGAACGATGTCAACAATCTAGTCACGCATTAACATGGGAAGGTGTGGCTTCATTGGTTAAAGAAGCTCATCATAATGGAGATTCCAATGTTACACCAAGGGAAATTGATTTAGCATATGGTTTAAGAGATAAACAGGTATGTATAAATATATTAATCACCCATATTATTTAATTATTTTGAATTATATTGATGTATATATATGTTGAGATTTTTTTCTTTGCATACATTCGGCCAAGAATAAATATGTTTATCAACTGACGATATTGCAATAAGTTTTGCATGTTTGACATATTGCAGGTGAAACACCACAAGGCTATGTGGTGCAATGGTCGTAAATTTTGAATCAAAAAGTTGGATGACATGAAGAAAACTTGTGATTCTGGGATAACTGCAGTCTTCCAGGTGACTAATGTTTCATCTAGAAGCGACATACATCCAGAAGTCTCAGAAAATCAATACTATGGGATTTTGGATGATATACTTGAGTGTGACTTTAAGTCCTTCAAATTAGTTTTGTTCGTCGTCCTATGGTACAGGCTACGATTGAATGAAAATGATCCCAAGAGAACTATTATTGAACATGATAATGGATTTACCATGGTTAATACAAGGTATTTTGAGCGAGCTAGAAATGAGCCCTATGTTCTTCCAAGCCAATGTGAGCAGGTATTTTACTCAGAGGTTCCAGGTAAAGTGGGTTGGTCATATGTTGTTAGACATGATCCAAGAGGAAGGCCGTAAAGTATAATGTGGTGGAAGAAGATAATGAAGAAATAGAAGATGATGTAGATGATGATCAGGATCAACAGTTAGTTGATGATGTGCCTGACGAAGATGTTGAAGAGGAGGAACTAGATCATGATGATGTAGGAGTTAATGTTCATGAAGATGATATCCGTGTGGATGATGACATTATCGAAACTGATATCAATGACGATGATGATGATATGACCAATCCTTACAATGTTGAATCTGGATCGGATGATACAGACAAAGAGTTGGATGAAGAAGAAGATCAATGACATTGAAATGTATGAGTTATGTGATTGTATTATCTATTTGATATTAATTTCTTGATAGAATTATATTTGACTTATGTGGTTACATAATTAATTTATGATGTTTTTAATTTTAATTATATTGAATTATATTAGAATATGTTCAAGTTAACAGATGTAAAAAATAAAATGGATAAACCAAAAGATGAAAGTGTGAGACCACTGCCTTGTTGGGTGTATGGAGTCTAATGAAGATCTATAAAAGTGTAATCTATGATGGCAATAATTCAAAGTGTTTGGCACACAGATGTAGTTTATAACTTGTATAAATGTGCAAGTAAATGACTGACAAACTCTACTTGAGATAGAATGACAATCCTAGTTATGTGATTCTTCTTATTGATCCAATTAATACTCTTTAGTTACTGTGATTGACTAGAAGGGTTTAATCTTTACTTGAAAGAACCAAATAATCACATCACACAAATACAACAAATGTGTATCGGTAAATTGAATATATATATATATATGCTTGATATATCAATTTAAACAACAGAAAAGCATCAATAGTATCAACTACTTGGAGCATGAGATGATTACAATGACATTTCACCACTTAAGATAGTCATTTAATTTGCAATTTGGCAGCAAGCTCTAAGCTAAGACAAATAGACACAAACCTTACAAACACATACGATTTAGGCCAATGCCATATACTATTGGGGAGTCGAATTCACAAATATTTAGATTTCCATAACAGGTTCAAACACATAACATATAAGATCTTTGACAATATTGCATTACAACAGTGTCAATTTCTATCCTAACTCAATACTTCTTATCAAATCCCTTTACAAACATATCCATCTATGACTCCATCCAAGCATTTTAATTTACTCTTTGAATTAAAGCAAAAATGGAAATCATACACACCATAACAGTGAGATGAACGCCATAACCCTTGATTATATTATTCAAAATTGTGATATGTTTATACAAAGGAGAGCCATGAGCTCTAAATATATCATTATAACTCAAATGCTAGTACTGTCATGAAACATCAAACCTTCATGCTATTGGAACTGTCAAATTTTGACAAATTCATTATTTCTTCATGATTATTAGTCTCCCAGAAAAGATTCATAATGCAGACAAAAAAATCCTCACATAGCATATTTTACCAAAATCCGATTTAAAATTATGCCATAACGCCCCATAAATTTCATCTGACATTAAAATCTTTACATATGAAAATATCGGCATAAGTTGATGCAGGTCTCATCGATGATAATATACATATCCTAAATGTATCGGCAAGACATCAGAAGGGTCACACCGATCAAGTTATACACAGAGAGAATGCGGGTTTGTATATCTTATTGGCAAGACAAAAAGTATCGGCATGACGATGTAAGGTCACATCGAGCTAAATTACCTTTTGCCGATTGGAGTAACGTAAATTCTATCGGAGAGACTTTGATCATCGGAGAGAGATTTTAAAACACTACCTATAGCGTTATTAGTCTTGCTGATAAAGAAAGGGGAGGACTCACTCGGTGAGACAAACGATGCCGGGGAGAATTTAGAAAGTCTTACCGACCCCTCGGGTTACACCAACAGAACTGAGCATACAAAGATAAAGGGTGTCGAGAAGACAATGCACATGGTCTCGTCAAAGAAAAAGCGTATCGGTGAGACATGTCACTGCAGGGAGATCTAAGAGACTCACAACAAGTATCGTTTTGTCGGCAAAACAAATACTTGGTCGTGGCGACATAAGTCAATAAAGTGAGCATCTCAGTGAGACGAAAAGCTTTCGGAGTAAGGTGAAGAACTTTTGGCCCGATTCATTAAGTCTGGGTGATAGTTTTTTCGATGAAGGTCATGGCGATAAAAAAGTAGAAAGAAAGAAACTATTGGGGAGACTTGTGATGTCGGGGAAACTGCAAGACGTCTTAGTGGATGGGTGAATGTTGAACAGGCGGATCGGCCAGAGGTTTGAAATGTCTTACCAATGTGATCTTATCAGCGAGACATCAAACGGGTCATACCGATAAAGTTATACACTAGGAGAATGCGGGTTTGTATTACTTATCGGCAAGACAAAAGGTATCTGTGTGATGATGTGAGGTCATATCGAGCTAAGTTACCTTTTGCCTATTGGAGAAAAGTAAAGTCTATCAGAGAGACTTTGGTCATCGGAGAGAGATTTCAAAACACTGGCCGAAGCGCTATTGGTCTTGCCGATAAAGCAAAAGGAGGACTCAATCAGTAAGACAAACGATGTCAGGAAGAGTTCATAAAAGTCTTACCGACCCCTCGGGTTACACCGACAGAATTGAGCATGTAGAGATAAAGGGTATCGATAAGACGATGTTAATTGTCTTGCTGAAGAAGAGGTGTATCGGTGAGACATGTCACCGCGGGGAGATCTAAGAGACATCACAACGAGTATTATTCTGTCGGTAGAACAAATTGCTTGGTCTTGGTGACATAAGTCGATAAAGTAAACATCTCGGTGAGACAAAGTACTTTTGGAGTAAGGAAAAGAACCATTGGCCCGATTCATTAAGTTTGAGCAATAGTTGTTTCGATGAAAGTCATGGCGATATAAAAAGCAAAAGGAAAGAAACTATCAGGGAGACTTGTGATGTCGGGGAAACTGCAAGACGTCTTGGCGGATGGGTGAACGTTGAACAGGTGGATCGGCCAGAGATTAGAAATGTCTTGTTGATATGAGCCCTGATGTGACATCGAGAATTTTGAAAAAAAAAACTTGCAGCATTCATGTCTCGGTAAAGACATTAATGGCGCCATGAAGCGTAGGAGATTTTGCATATCAAGGTATGATCAATTGAAATCATTGTCTCACATAATTCAAAGCGAAGGAGAGCAAGGGAACCAGCAGAGCAATTAAGGCATTCACCTGGCTTGAGTTTGGAAGAAGTTACAGTAAGTTTCTCGTCCTCTCAGAATTCGTAAAAATTTGAATTATGGAAGGCACTGGTTCAGGAAAAATAAAGGGAAGAAAACCCGAGGAGGGAAGCCAATCAAAAGCAAAAAAGCAAAAGACTGAGTTGCAACTAGAAGGTACTCAAAGGAAACTAAATCAAGACCTCATAGACCAGTTACCTGGTTTTGGACCTAAAGCTAGGCGTTTTGCACAGCTCAAAGCGGAAGTTGACAAATTGGACAACAAATGCAAATTTATAGGTGATGTTTGGACTTCGATTAGAGGCTATGAGTTATTCAATTTCCATTACCACAGGAGAAATCGCTTTGAGCCAATATGCAATCCATGGAGGCTCAATTTAGGGAAATTAGTGTGCCCTAATGTTTTTATTGACGTCGAACTAGTAAAATTGTTGGTCGGACACTATGATTCAAAAAACAAAGCTATATGTGATTTGTCAAGGAATCCATTGATACATGTATCTGAGAATGCAATTGCTGAGCTTTTCATAATGGAGGGAATATGCAGTGAGAAAGTAGTGAGTGAAGAGCTTGATAGTGAGTTCAGAAGGATGGACACCATTTATAAAGGGTGGAGGTTACCTCTGCACAGAATTAGGTGTCATGGAAAACCTACTCCAATGGAAGATAGTGAGGGGCCATCCTTTCATGTAGACCTCTTCGAACCTTACCTAAAATATACTTACTACTTAGTGGGACAGGTATTAGGGATGGAGGTACCTAAGCATATGGTAGTTGTGCCCATGGTGATTGTTGCAGACATTCAGTATCACAATTCCAGATCATTTGACTATGTTGCACATGTTTTTAAGGAGTTGGATACAGGTTTGATGGCGATAAAGAGTGGTGCTTTTGTTCTCCATCTCAAAAATTACTCACTGCTGATGCACTTAGTGTTGTATTTTGGACAAGAGTTAGGTTTATGGCCTTAGGAGCTGAGGATTTCACAATCCGACAAGGAAGGTAGGCCATTTCCTGTTCAATTATGAACTGTTGTTTGGGACAGCAGGTTTGCCAATTCAAATTTCTTGCATTTTGAAGAATTCTTTGTGAAACCCTTGTATAGATTTTTTAGCCATCCTTGTGATTATTCTTTATCTGAACAAGTAAAAAGGTTTCTTAGGCCTAGAGATTACAATGGACCAATTAACCACAATTGGGGGGATTGGTATTGCTTAGAGAATGCCACAATGATTAGGGTTTATGGCTTTGAGGATACACCTTTCATTCTGCCCAGAACTATCCCGGATAGAATTGCATACCTAGAAATTGTTATGAACTTAAGTTCATATGGGAATCAGGATTTTATGCCCAGTACATTGTGTTTTAGTGATTTCACTGTATTAGCCAAGGAAGGTTATGATCTGATTCTGGACAAATCATTGCACTACAACATGAGAAGAGCACCAGTGAGAAAGAACTTTGATCCAGAAGGGTATATCCACTCTGCCAGACAAAAAATAAATTTGGGAGGGTACCATCATGTGCCCTTTAAATCTGATGACATAATCAGAAACCTGGAGGCAGAGGAAGCTGAAATTGTGATTGAAAAACATAATCAAGAGTTCGTGGATGCTGAGTTGTTATCCTCCATTAAGGGGATTTCAGAAATAGACAGGCCACAAAGCTCATCTAGGAAAGTTTCAAGAATGAAGACTCAGGAGTATGCCTATGTTGCCAGAGAAACAGATGTTGAGGAAACCATGGATGTAGTTACAAGACATGAAGACTATAGGTCTTTCATATTAGATGATGAATTTATAAAGACCTCGGAGTTTAAGATATTTTTATATAAGCAAAAAGGGAAAGAGATAAGGGGACAGGTTGACAATGTCACTCCAGGGAATGAGGATCAACTGTTAAAAAGCTTAAAGGATGAAGTAGACAAAGAGATGATTGACATGACCCCTAAAAAGGGGAGGGAGCTGCTTGAAAAGGCAGGTGTTATGATTTTTCCAAGTTTGGATATGAATATTGCATTAGTTTTTGATAGTTTCTTAAAAGATAACAATGCTACCCACAAGCTCAGTATAGAGAAGGTGATGGAGGTATACACAGGATCAAGATACAATCCTGATGATGAAACATTGATGATTTGGGCCTTGTATCCTCCTCACAAGAAATCAATTGTTATTGATACTGAAAAGGAATTCAGACATGTCATGACCCTAACGGCTGGGGAGGTTGATCTTGTAGCGATTGCTGATATTGGGATAAATATAGCCAAGTTGAATAAAGTCCAAATCCAAGCATTGATAAGGGAAAGGGAGATGTATAAAACCAATAATGAGAGGATGTTGAGAGAGAATGAACGCTTGAAAGACTTGGTAGGTGGTGTAACAGAACCAACAAGGATGCTCACTCAAGGTGAGAGTTCACAGAAAAAAGACCGTTGGGAAGAGTCAACTGCATACTCTCAAGGGAGAATGGATGCATTTGCTGCAATAATAAAAAAAAGGCAGGTTTTTTTAACCACTTGGTTAAATACACTCTGGGGAAAACATTCATAGTACGTAGATGCAATAAAGGAACACAGGAGAGTGGATAGCAGAATTTAGGAAAGAATTGAGGAATTGGAGCAGAAGGACACTCCTAGTAATGAAGAGATTGAAAATGCCAATTGTATTATGGATAGGCACAGGGATTTCTTTGAGGAGTTACAAGGGGATATGCAGGGATTGACACAGGCTGCCGAAGATAGATTGACCAAGTTATGTGATGATGAAGGGAAAACGAAGGAAGCAACTACATGGAAAAGTGAGTGCAAAACAATACTCCAAGGGATGGTGGAGACAACCACTACGAAAGATGTGATATTGGATGCAGCATGTGAGCAAAATGAGTGAATGATAATGATGGAGATTGTGATCCGCGATGTGTTGGGAGATGCCGACACTCATGAGCGCGAGGATTATACGGAGCATATGTCTGCAGTCCATTTGTGGCTTAAGAGAAATTAGTTAATAGTGGATTTGTTAAACCTTTTATGCTTTAAACCTTTTTGAAAAGGCACATCCTTTTGCAAACTGATGCATAAGTATCCGTTGTTGGATAAATGTAAAGGGGTAGAAGATAGAATTAGAATAGGATAGATTGCTGTAAGCATTAAATTTTCAGAAATGATGACATTGAAGGAGACTATGTTGCATGTATGAATTTTGAAGGAGATAATGAAAGACTGTTGATTTAGTGGCTTCATTATGGTATCAATTGTTTGTTGGATTCTTGCGATTATTTGATTGTCTCCAATCTGATGTTTCTTGGTTGTTTAAATTGAAGTATCAAGTATATATTCGATTTATCAATACACATTTGTTGTTTCTTTGTGATTTGGTTTATTGGATTCTTTAAAGAAGAATTAAAATTCCTTTCAATAAATTGCAGTAATCTGGGAATGCCATTTGGATCAATAAGAAGAATCAGATAATTAGATTTGATATTCTGCCTCAAGTAGGGTTTATCAATTACACTCTTGCATGTTTATACCAGTTGTAAACTCATAGTTATATGCCAAACAATTAGAGGACCTGCTAGATAGAAACCATTCATTAAAGGCTTTCATTTGACTCCGTTTTACCCAATAAGGTACTAGTCTCCCTTATTTACATTACATTAGTTTTATTCATTTCATTTAACATCTCTTAATTGAACATATTAATTCATACCTTGATATTGCATATATAATTTATACCAAAGTAGGATCATATCTTTCCACTGTTAAATTGCCATTTGTGGATAGTTAGATCAAGTAAGAAACATAAATTGAACATATTAATTTAGTATAAGAGTCAACCAATCATAAGGAAAACATAATATGAAGATGAATTTTCTCAAATCTTGTGGTTGTAGATGCCCTTTTGAAATCTATGCAAAATGTGGGAGGATAGACAAAGCTCATGAACTATTTGACACAATGCCTCGAATAATTGTAATCTCATGGAATACACTCTAATTAGAAAAGTCTCATCACTGCCCTCATAACAATCTATCAATTTGTTTTAGTGTCTATTGTGTTATACCCAATTTGGGACATGGGGTATAACAAAATAGACACTAAAATAAATTGAGAGATTACAATTCTTTGAGACATTTTGTCAAATAGTTCACAAGCTTTTTCTATCCTTCCACATTCTGTATAAATTTTAAAAGGGAATCTACAACCACAACATTTGAAAAAATTCATCTTCATATTATGCTTTGATGGATGTCTATACCTTGTTCCAAATCTCCCATATTAAGGAAACCAATAAGGATTTTGGTGAAGGTTGTGGAATTTTTCTTTGCATCTACCAATTGCATTTGTTTGAAAGTTTCTAAAACCTTTTCAACAAATCCATTATGTGTATATTCTAAAATCATTATAGTACACAATTTCACATTTATTTGGCTTTGCATCTACCAATTGTATTTTCTTGAATTTCCTACAATATTTTCAATGTAGATCTCTTTTGTGGATATCTTATAGTCCTTGTAGTCCACATCACTTTGTTTTTTGAAGAAACTATTACCATATATTTCTCATTTATGTTATTATTTTGTATACATGTTTATAAGTTTGATATTACAATTAATAATATTAATTTTGGCAAGACATTAAAAGATTTTGTTGATTTTAAAAATATATGCATCCCAATGTAAAAATGCCAACAATGGAAGCAATGATTGTAACACATAATTTTTTATGTAGTATCCAATTCAAAGGATCATGTTACAATTTAGGTTTATGATTGGGTATTTAATTAGGGTTAGGATTTAGTGTTCGGGTTAGTGTTAGGTTTAGAGTTAGGGTTAGGGTTAGGAAAAATAATGTTAGGATTAGGGTTAGATTAGGGTTTATGTTTTATGGTTAGGGTTATATTTAGAGTTTTGGTTATGGTTTGGATTAGATATGAAATTAGGGTTAGGGTTTAGGATTACAATTAGGGATTATAGTATTAGGGTTATTGTTATGATTAAGGGTTGTTTTTATATTTGGCTTAGAGTTGGGGTTAGGATTAGGGCCAGGGATAGGGCTAGGGTTAAGTTTAGGGATAGGTTTAGGGTTATTAGAGTGAATGCAACTAATTAATAAAATAAAAAATATTTAGGGTTAGGTAATTAGGGTTAGGGTTGGGGTTAGAGTTTTGGTTGTGGTTAGGGTTATAAAGATAGGATAAAGGTGAGGGTTAGGGTCAAGGTTAAGGTTTCGAGAAAAAGGGTTAGGTTATGATTTGGATTACCCTAAACTCTAACCATAACCATAAACCTAATCCCAAACCTAACCCTAAAGAAAACACATAACCTAACCCTAATTGTAGTGTTTGAGGCTAGGCTCAAACACTATATAACCTAACCCTATATAACCTAACACATAACCTAGCACTAGAAAAAATTCTTCTCCCAAACAATCTCCTCTACTTCTATTCACACCTACTAGAGTTGCAACATTCAACATTGGTGCTTCAACCATTCATTCAAAGCTAAGAATTTGAAAGTAGTGTTCATTTGTAATATAATTAATCATTTAACAATATTATAATTATTATTAATCTAATACAATATTAATATTATTAATAATATACCAATAATATTAATAATCTAATATAATTACTATTAATCTATAGATTATATATAATCTTAATATATCAAATATATCATTATAATTCATATAATGTAATATAATATTGTTATATAATATATTAATATTATAACATTACTATTAATCAAAGTGCTTTAATATTTATTTCGAGTTTTAGTACATTATATGACAGGTTACTAAAGCGGCTCCGAGATGCACGTGCTCAAAATCGGCGGTGATGTTATAATCTTGATGAAAAGATGCTTGACGGTTATGTTCAGTGCTGGTGACTACTATGAATGAACACGATTGCCGATGGTGGAGATCAACGGTTGCCCACCCTCGCATGATACACAAATGCAAGGTGTTTATTGATTGCGATATCACGGACGAGCGCCACATGTCTTTCCTTGGCGATGCATAATGTGGTGGGCCCTTGGTGTTGAGATGGAGATTACATCAACCTTTTGAAGGCAGTCGTTCGATAACTTCTCAAACACAAGAAGATGTGATTTTGGCCCTATTAGGAGAAGAATAAAGAACAATGGAAAAGATTTAAAAGTTGATTCTCAACATGAGAATGTATTATACTCATGAGGTAATAATAATTAACAAAATAAAAATGAATGTTATTATTGTAAGAAAAAGGGTCACATAGTGTGGACTTGTATAACTCGAGCCAATGATGTTCTTGAGGGAGAACTTAAAGAAAAATAAAATGATGTTAGCTTAGACTATATATATTTGTTTGTTTCAATCAACATGTTTTATTGTGAGGAATGTAAAACTTAATGGAGGGTGTTGGAATATTAAGATTAACATTAATAAATTCACCTTACTAACTTATTAAAGGTGCTACTTTTCATAACTCTATAGCCCAACTATTCAATGGTCATTTTTCTAATGACTCCTTTCTCACCCTCTTGGAGGACAAACGTGACATTATTTAGGATATTCAATGCCAAGATATTTTTTGGAAAGCTTTAAGGTCAAATATATAGTGGCATAAAACTTAATGTTATAGGAAATCATTCTTAGCCAAGCCCAATTTGTTCAATTCCTATGGATAGAAGGGGGTTGATCATAAGGAAGTGTTGTGATTCCTAAGCATCTCTTTTACCTTTTAGGTTTCTCCTTCCTCTTTAAGGAAACATATCATTTCTAGAGCTGAGAAAAATTATCATATTAAATTATGAAGCCCCTTTTCCTTGGCAAGGAGATTCCATGTGTGTTCAAAAATTCTTGTTGCACACATTTCCATTACTCATGTTGCTAAGAACCTTGCAAATCCTCATATTTGAAGATTGAAAAAATCCAAAGGTATATTTTATGGCCTCCCTTTAACCAAGGAAAATGGTTTCACAAAGTATCCTAGGAGTTTTATTATTTCCCTCATGACTATAATAGGCTTGGCTTACTTTATATTCACTACTCTAAATGGTGCCATAATAGGCTTTGCTTGCTTTATATTCACTACTCTAAATGGCGCCATAATTTTTTTAAATTTAATTAACATACTCTAAAACCTAACTAAAGCAGGTTGTAGCTCGTCAAATTGGACAAGTGAAAGGTCAATACCAGCGCTGAGGAAGAGTTTCGAGGAGTGAAAATAAGGTCAATACCAGCACCGACGAAGAGTTTGGAGCTAAAACAAGGTCAATACCAACACCGAGGACAAAGTTGAGGGCACTCAAGGAAAATCGACGACCAAGGGACAATGAGTACTGTAAGTTTGGCATCCCCATTCTCTTTAACCTGTAATTTTCATGCCTAGTTTCCAAAGATCTTCTCATACATTGGCCCCCCCATTCTCGTAAAATGGTATAAAATAAGACAGAAAAAATAAAATAGCTTAGTCTTTCACATTTTTATAGTGATTACTAGACGCACATAGACCAATTCTTCATAATAGAATAATTTGATCATACTTTTCCAATGATGGAATTATGAGAAAACCTTAGGTTAAATGAATAATTCCTAGCTAAGTTCTTGAAATCATGTCCAACCGTATAAGAGAAGACCACTGCTATGTGTACTTGGATAACATGGAGCAAGGCTCTTTGGGCTCTTTCATCAATCTACGTATTGTTAAATTTTAACACCTAAAAGTGAGAATGAAGAATCTTTCCTAGAATGGTGGCCAATTATGCTTCTCAACACCTAGATTACAAAATCCTTGTCAATATCATTGCCATCACAATTAAACCTATTGCTTGAGATATAGTCATAGAGGTAAAAAAATTGGCTTTCTTGATAGTAGATACATTCTAGACTATTCAATCCTTGCATCGGAGATTGTTGAATGGGCCCAACAAACTACTCATGATGCCCTTACTATTAAGTTAAAAGTTTGACAAGGCATATGATTGCATCAAATGTCCTTTCATTTATAAAAGGCTCAAATGGATTTATTTTCAACCCTAAATTATTATCACACATTCAAAATTACAAAATACCAGTTAATGAAGAACCTTCATTTGAAGGTGATGTCGTCATGACCTTTGAATGAAGAACCTTCTTTCAAAAATGATGCCATGTCAAGACTTTCAAATGAAGATATTTTTTATTTTAAATATTTCATGTCCAAAATGCTTTATAAAAGGAACCTTGGCATGAAGGACCTTCAAATGAAGACCTTAATTCAAAACAATGAGACATAAGTCATTTTAATACCCACTCCAAAAAGGTAACGGCTGAATATATCTCACCCAAGGTTTTACATGGAACATTAGGATTTATATGAAAGCCAAGGCAAAACCCAACCTTAGGTTCCTCCCAAACAATGTAACAAGCCAAGACAAGGGCAAAACATAAATGGAATTTAAAGAACAATATTTGAAACTCCATCGAATCCACCATGATGCACACTAATTCACCGAGTTACAATTCCAAGACAGTGGGTGGATTGGTGGATGTCATTTCTATTTAGCCCTCAAACCCTTACACAGGCACACTAGGGCAGTCCCTATATTTGATTGTTTAATCCCACAAAACAGTGATTGAGAACTTCAAAACAAATACAAATGAAAGGGAACACATATATTTATCTACACCAATGATCTTAGAGCATTTCAAGCTTGTATGGATCCATACAACACAAAAGAACTTCAAAAAAATTGTAAAAACACAGAAAATTGCTTCAAGAACGTGGTATCTGATATGAAATTTTGGTATCAACTCCTCCAACAATTGCAATGGGATGGGAATACAATATGATAGAAGTGGGATAAAAAATGCATCGTTTGAAGCATCAAACCAATATGCAAAGATGAAAGAAAGTGCTAACCCCTTAAACTGAAAAAGTTTCTTTTAACTTTAATTTTGTTGGGTAGCCAATTCTTTTAAGTTATCAAATCCTACCATCATACATAATCAAAATGTTGTTGTTTCAAATGACTATAAGCACTAACTTTCACTATTTAAATATGTTGAAACCTTGTCATAGAGAATTAGAACATTGATGCGACCACTCATCCTACCTTAAAACATATCAAAAGTCTCCTAGCAATTAGACATAGGAAGATTTAAGATGACTTAAACATTTTTTTATTGCCAAAGCATAAACTTATGATGACTTTACCAGGCCTAGTACACACTCCCTCCCCGTTAAACACTTAGACATATAGAAATTAAATGTAAATTTGCTGCTATTTTTAGTCATGTAGGTGTCCAATAAACCACTTGGTGGTGTTTCCCTTCAAGTTTATTTACTTGAATGAAGAGAAAAATTCCTTTGATTACAATTAGAGAATACATTTGACACCTTGGTTGTGTAACTAGTGGACCATAGTCACATTTAACACTTGTTACAAAGTTTGGGAGTTAAAACGTTAAGTAGATTTGATTTGTGATGGACACATTTGGACGGTAGTAACAATAACTTGCAATCTATCAAGACTTGATTACCTTATAACCTGTCAAATTCTAGCGATGAAATAATAGATTAATCATAATGTCACCTTCGGATCACATCACCATGAAAGAACTTCATCCAACATCCTTATGAGTGCAGGTACCACCAAATAGGCATTTGTCAGATTTGTCTTCCTTGAGCGAGGGAAATTCAGGAAGAGAAGAGGAAAGTGAGACATGTAGTAGGTCTAAAAGAGGGAGATCAACTAGAGGTCAAAAGATTAGAAGAAAATTCCGTAAACGCATGGAATTTTTTCTTGTTGAAGGGGGGTCATGTTCTTATGATGATGAGAGCATAGGCGACATCGAGGTACCCTTGAGGTACAAACATCTACAGAAACAATGGGTACCCAAGGAACTTCCTCCAATAAACACTGATCTTTGTGTCAACGAGAGGATATATCGCATAGCACCATCGTCATTACATGGTTTGGGCCTATTTTGCATGGACGGCATAAAGGTCTGTTACGACAAAGTTACTGAGTTGATGGAGTATGTTGGACCCTGTTATAGTTACAAAGATTGGATGCAGCTAGTTCCATATACATGAAGTATGCGTAGGTATGCACTATCAACAAATTATATACAACTAAAAGATAAGGATCAAAATAAAGGAGTGGCTAGGTACATTGACGGGAGGCCAAAAGCATCAGGGAATATTGCAAGGTTTATAAATAGTACATGACTTGGGTCAACAAATAAGCAACCCAATTGTATATTTGAGGCACGAGAGGGAAACCGTGTATTTGTATGTGCGATAAAATCAATAACTGCAGGGGAAGAGTTGTTAATCGATTACAATTTGAATCGCTTGGATAAAAACACAATTACTATGGGGGTGGTATGTACTATATACCATTTTACCCAACCTCCAATTAATGACTCCAATATACCATTTTATTATTGTGTTTTTTTTCGTAAGTCTATTGGTTTCATTTCGGTAATGTTTTTTATATTTAATTTTTGTCACAGCGGGACATTGATCATACGACGAAGGCTCCGGCCCATAGCGCAGATCGCGATCCATCTTCAAGTGCTTCTATAAGACAGGTTTACCTCATTGTAATTGTACAAATTAGATATGAGCAAAATGTTTTATTATTATGTTTTTTTCATGAGTTTATTGGGTTAATTTTGATAAAGTTTTTAATATTCTTGTTGCAATTGGCTGATCGGGGAAAGGCACCAGCAATACAGGAGAGCATCCATATGGAGGTGTAGTCACTATTATGTGATGATGACATCGCATTTTCCACAAACCCTATGGATATGATGAGGAAGGCCCAAAAAAAATGCAATGAAGAAATCCTTCAGTTGGTATTCGTAGTGCCTCAAACAAATGAGATAAGAGAAAGGGTTAAAATATTGTCTGAGAGAGCACAGAACTTGGAAGTAAGCTGTCATGAGATCTTTAATTATAACATAAGTTCATTCATGGTTTTATATTTTGTACTCTTTTATGTCATGAACTAAAATATGTGTTGTTTTTACAGGATTATTTGCGTCCTCATCATGCTGCTGGCCGTGATCAAGGTACTGCAAGTGTTTCCCAGGAAGTAGGGAATGGTACAAGTGTCAATCCTGATCTTCCTACACATACAACACATCATCCGACCCCATCATTTGTGCCTATATTGTCGTCTGAAATGTCAGCAACACATACCATGCAGGCATTCGGTAGTCCACCCTCTGGCAGCGAGCACATGCCACTACATGTGTTAGTACATGTGGATGCAGAGGCCACTACTACTGGTGATGTTTTAGCAGCATTTCCTAGATCTTCCCGTATTACTAGTATGGGAACATTGCCGGTCACATTTTTGGTGACCGAGGATTTCCTTCCCATAAAGATAGAGAAGGTCTCAGGTACTTTAAAATGTTTTTATTATTATTATTATTATTTTTAAGTAAGTGCTAACAGTGGGGATAGCGCCCTATTATATTGATTTACAAAATGGCAATATTTGCCTACATTATAATTGTCTGTTTATAGCCACTATATATTCGACTGTATGTTTATCATGCTTTATGCTACTACATAGATATATACTAATCCTAGTGCGTACCCCAGCTTTACTGCATGTTTCATTCTCCTTTTGTTGAACCAATCCTCATTTTGAAAAAACCTTGCAAAGGCATTCATGTCATTGTTGATTATGCTCGCCCGATATACATCCCATGCATTGCCTAGGAAGCAGCTCATTGCCTTGGTCTAGTACTGCGAGTTGCTAGTGCATTCCTCCCCAGCTTCAACCTCCACTTCTTTCCCATCTCCCCCTGCCCCGTTTTCTCCAAAGATGTATTTCAAGGAGCTCACCATACCTTCCGCGGGCAGTTCCAAGATAGCATTTTCCACCGCTTGAATGTTGATCAGCGTAACAAAACCCCCAAGCTTCTCCACCAGTACTTCTCTGGCACCCAGAACATCTATTGATAGGCTTAGGACTACCTCATAGATTCTTCCATCGCACCAGTGGTTCCCCTCCTGCAGGATCTCCTGGGTTATTTTCTCTATTGCTTCGATCACTTGCAAGGAATCGACTGAGAAAATTCTTTTCCACTGGGCTCTCAACATCTCGTTCGAGCAGATACAGTGCACACTGAACTTATACACCATTGTCCTTCTGAAGTTTGAGTCTGGAGCAGTGCCTTAACACCTTTTATCCCTCGACTTCCAATAAATGCTTGCGCTTGTCCCGTGAGTCTGGCACAACTTCCTAATGCTTTGGCTAAATGTTGCTCGAGTCTTATCTGTTATCCCATCCGATTGTCCCAGCTCACTGCTTTTTAGAGATTTCAGAGATCTTTCATCCGCCCAAACTGTCGGTGATTAGAAGTGTTAGTAGTTCTGACCACTGCTCCATGCAGTTGTCAACTTTTATTACCTTTCCTTGATTTACTCCACAGTTTGCCAGGAGGCCTGCAACCTTGTTAGCTTCCCTATAGACATGTGATAGGGTATATTCATTTAACTTCCGAAGAAGAGATTTGATTGCTCCTATCCAATTGTCTAGTTTCCAATTTGGTGTTTTCCCCGATGTGATTGCCTGAATGCAGATTTGAGAATCACCTTCTATTTCTACAGAATCAATTCCTTTCTTTATACAAACTTCCAATCCCAATGCGAGCGCCTCCATTTCTGCTATATTATTCATGCACGTATCTAAGTTTTTGGAAGCAGCCCAAACACCTTGCCCTTTTGAGTTTCTAATTATACATCCTGCTCCTGCGGGAAATGATGTTTTTTATAAACATTTAAGTGATATTTCATTGAAGCTCTTCGGGCCCACCATACATACACAGTGGAATGCCCAAAATCAAGATTTAAAAGATGAGCTCATTAACTGTTTAGTTGTGTTGTTCGGTGATAAAACATTCAATCGAACCAAGGTCTAAAAGAAAGTTGGTACCTATCTAAAGTATGTGAGGGACCAATATAAGTCACATTTAGAGAAGAATAGAAAGTACGAGCATCCCCCCATGATTCTGGAAAGGGAGTGGAAGGACTTGGTGTCGGATGGAAAGGAGAAGGCTGAAAAGAAGAAAGGAAAGATACCACCGGGCCAAGGAAGGTATGTGATACTATCAACAATTTAATTATATATTGATTAATCTTTATTTTTACATAATCTAACGTATTTCAAATTTTTCATAGGCTGCCCAACACATCGAAAGCAACAAAGGCAAGACTAGAAAAACACGGGCAACACAAACTTGGCTCTGGTGGTTATATGAAAGTAGCTGCACGATTTGTAAGTATCAATAAATGAAATATTGCATCCAAATAATAAATTGCAAAAAAAATTGGTTTTATCACACCATAGAATCAAAATTCATGATCACATGCAAAAATGCAGGGCTTTGATTTCAACAGAGTGCCCACAGAAGAGGACCTGAAGATTGCCTTCGACCAAGGCTATGGAGCCCTATTTGAATAGCTAAGAGTCTCGATTGGGAAAACACAATCTTCCACTGCATCCAACACAGAGGTAAATAAACTCAATAAATTTTATTTCAAATTGAATACTTGTGCAATTTGTTCAATATTAATTTCCACCATAATAATGTGCCTATTTGTTTTACACAGATAAGCAATGATAATCCTACACATGACATTGGAATGCAGCCTGGTGAGGGTGGAGCACAACCTGCTGATGAAGTCCATGGTGTGCATCCCAGTACTGGATGTATTCATGTGCTATACAAAACGCAGTATGGACTAATACAATTAAACATCTTTAATTGCATTTGGTGTATTAATCAAGGTAACCTTCCGTGTTTCAACTTTAGAGCATGTAGAGCGTGATCAACATGTTGAGCATGATCAGGCTAGACAAGATCAGGAACATGATGTGGCTCCATCAGGTAAAGAGGACCACTCTAATGTTCTTTTAAACATATTTAATTGCAATTGGTGTATTAATTAATGTAATCTTTCGTGTTTCAACTCCAGATCAGGATTTAGAGGGTGTTCAACATGTTGAGCATGAGGCTATAAGACAATATCAAGAACATGATGTGGCCCAATCAGGTAAAGAGCACCACTCTGATGTTCTTTTAATTAATGAAATACGTGTAACAATAATAATAAAACATATCAATTTAACATTTATTTGCTATTGCAGCAGACCCCCCCTTGCAGTCGTGTCCACGTTGTGAGTACACGACTAGGCATACATTAAGATCACGAGCAGAGCTCAGAACAACTCAAGGGGGGACAGATGATTTTGAAAACAATACTCCACTTCAGCTTTTTTTAGCTACAAAAAAGAAACAAAAAAAAAAAGTGATTGTAATCATATTATGACAGCCATATTTTTGATAATATGTAAAAACTGAAAAAATGAAATATGTTAATGAATGAATGTGAATATGTTAATGAATAAATGTTATATGTTAATGAATGAATGTTATATGTTATTAATGGATGAATGAATGAATGTGAATATGTTAATGAATGAATGTTATATGTTATTAATGCAGGATGAATGAATGAATGTTATATGTTATTAATGGATGAATGAATGATTAATGTTATATGATCGGGTATGGGGAATTGAGAGTGATGTGAGGGGGGGGGAAGGGCCAAATGAGCTTCCACCTTCACGTGGTTGGCCCTGTTAAGTATAGAATATTAAACTATTCTCAAAACAAAGAGAAGCTCAATAAGGTAAGTAATGCACTTTTCAATATAAGAAATGCATCGTTTGAAGCATCAAACCAATCTGCAAAGATGAAAGAAAGTGCTTACTTTTCACTATGAACATTGTGTTGTGTGTAGATTTGGTTTCAAAGCTCTGTTGATGGAGATGGCTTGTATGATAGCCAAGAAAATAGTTATCATTACTGCTGCTACAAACAGGCCTGATATCATCAATCCTTCATTGTTAAGGCCTGGCTGACTTGACTACTTTTATATATCGCCCAGAGTCACCCCGATAATTATTTTGATCCATTTGTATCTTCATTGACAAGAGATCATGTATCGCTAGGATATTCTATAGTTTCCCCGACGTGGTGAGTCTCCCCGATGATTATTCTTTCGATCTCAACTATGTCACCAAGATTCTTGCCGATGTAATCTTATCGGTCTCACATAGCTGGTCGGGTAGACATTCAGAACTTACTCCGATGGTATATGTCTTGCCGATATGCTTCCCTCGTGCTTCGTCGATGAGACAAGATGTGTATCTCGCCAATGAAATGTCATCGTTGAGACCAAAATCCAGTCCTCTCGATATATCTTCTTAGGCAATTTTGATCGTTGTAATAGTCTTGATCTTTCACCGATATGCCTACATTTAAACGAATAGTTTTTTTAAAAAAAATTGCAATGTTTCATCGAATTTTCGACGAACCACAAAAAGCGTCCGACGAATTTGCAATGTATCCGACGAATTTTTGCCATAATGACTTGCCTATTTCGTCACGTGTTCAACGAACTTCTGTCGCTATTTCAATCTAAATTATGTCACCAAGACTCCTGCCGATGTATTCTTAAAAGCATCACATAGCTGGTCGAGTAGACATTCAAAACTTACTCCGATGATATATGTCTTGCCGATATGCTTCCCTCGTGCTTCGTCGATGAGACAATATGTGTATCTCGTCGATGAAACTTCATCGCTGAGACCAAAATCTAGTCCTCTCAATATATCTTCTTAGGCAATTTTGATCACTATAATAGTCTTGATCTTTCACTGATATGCCTACATTTAAATGAATAGTTTTTTTTTTTTTAAATTGCAATGTTTCGTTGAATTTCAGACGAACCGCAAAAAGCGTCTGACGAATTTGCAATGTATCCAATGAATTTTTTCCATAATGACTTGCCTATTTCGTCGCGAGTTCGACGAACTTCTGTTGCTATTTCAATCTAAATTATGTCGCAAAGACTCTTGCCGATGTATTCTTACCGGCGTCACATAGCTGGTCGAGTAGACATTCAGAACTTACTCTGATGATATATGTCTTGCCGATATGCTTCCCTCGTGCTTCGTTGATGAGACAATATGTGTATCTCGTCAATGAAACTTTATTGTTGAGACCAAAATCCAGTCCTCCCGATATATCTTCTCAGGCAATTTTGATCGCTATAACAATCTTGATCTCTCAACGATATTGGCAATATGTCGAACTTTTTTCATAATGCAACGGACTTATGTTGTTAATCCGACGATTTGGCAAAGGTATGCCTCCCGTACTCCAGGTATTGTTCGTCGCGCAATCGATGAAGTGGGCGTCGCAATTTCGACGAGCTTGCGTCCTGAGGTCGACGTTTTACAATCCGTCGAGAGATAGACGAAAATTGAGTGACGGCGCTGATTTATATGATTTGTCGGTCGGCCGATAATGTATTGTCGAGATTCCGACGAATGGCCGTCCGAAATTGGGGTCAAATCCTGTAGTGTAGATTTTTTGATTTGTACTCCAAGGTTTCAATTAAGGTGTGGTGAGTTGTGACATCAAGTTTTGTCCTTTCATCATTCCTTTATGCATTGTTTCATTTCAAGGTTTAATTACCAAATATGGGGTTTGACTAAAGCAAGCCCCTATTCAACAAAAAACACTTCTCTCCTCTTTGATGTGTAATTGCAAGTTTTAGGTTGAAGATCAATTGGAAAGAAAAATTGTAAAAGTTTTCAATGTTGTCAAAGTTGCTAAGAAAGTTGTCACTATTCTTGCAAAATCACTAAAACTGTGATACAAGGTAACTTATTTCTAGGTTTTTGATAGTCCTCGACTAGGATCTGGAACTACAGACATTGAAGAACAAAAGCCAAAAATTGATTTTCCAAAGCCCTAGCTAGGACCCATTAGCCATAGGGCGAATGAGTCCTTAGTGAGGTCCGAAAAAAACACTTTTTACAATAGGTACACAACATTTGACCTTCTCAAAACTTGCCTTTTTATTGGTATTTGGGTTAAGATTGATTTTTGTAACTCATTTGCACATTGTAACCCTCATAATTGAATGAAATACAAGTGAAAATAGGTGCACCCATTTTGTTAATCCATTTCAGGTCACCTATTTTTCTTTGTTTTAGGTAGTGCAAAAATGAAACAAGAATCTACGCATGTGTTATGTCTAATATCTTCTACAAATGAATTCTTTTTTTGGAGGAAAAATATTATTACAATTCATAAAACCAAGACCACTATCCTCCACCTACTGCTTCAATCCACGAACACATAAACCTTGCTATACATGCAACCAACGCCCACATGTCAATCTAATTTTCCAGCTCATGGCATCCACGTGCATCTGTGCACAAGCACGTAGCATTTATAAATTGCACAACATATTTAAAATTGCAACCTTTCATGCCATCATACAACTTTGTAAAATTGCAACCTTATGTGATGTCAGACAAATTAGATAGGTTTAGGTCCATCACATAGATTATTAGGTTATGTAAAGTAAGTTCAAGAGAATCTAGCCTTTATAACTTCCACTATTTTATTTAGCTAAGACTTAAAAAGGCTACTTTATTTAATATAGATGGGTACATAAACATAATTTTTAGTTAAGAATTGTGTATTTTGTTTTAAATTTCTATTTTTATATAATTTTAAATTTATTTGTAGAAAAATTGTTATTCATTATTTTAATAAATAATTTGTTAAATTTTTCTTTATTAGTCAATAGGGTGCATATAGTGCGAGGTTTGAGCTTGAAACACGTCTCATGCCTCCAAACTAAACTACATATATTTAAAATTTTAAAGAATTGATAATCTAAGTTATTTTAATTTAATACAAAAATTAATGTTCAATTTTATAACTATTTGAGTTATATTTTCATTTAATCTATTTAATTTAGATGATCACTTAATTTTTGTGAAGATATGCATTTCTTTTAATTATTAACTTTTAAAAATATTATACTTGAATTAGAGTATAATGTATATTATAAGGTTAAAGGTATTATTTTTAAAGTAAAATAATTTAAAATAGTTTTTCTATTTTATTAAAAAAATAATTATCTTTCAAATGGGAAGTTACATATAGCTTATAAGTCATTACACATATACTATACCATTTTCCATTTTTAAAATTTTATTTCATTCATGAATGGACAATTCTGATCAACCCAAATATATTATTGAGATCTCAAGTAGTGACAGTTTCCCCATTCTATGACCAACTCATCTCCATCAATCAATTGTAATGGCATTTCTATAAGCCCCATATAGGATTTTGCAAGTAACATTAAAGTTAGTTGCCTTGATTTGCTACAACAAGCAAAGACCACTATTTCAAATGTCCAGAGTGTGAAGGACTATACCATTCAATCGATGGAAATAACATTACATGAGTTCCATTCAACTTGCAAATAAGTTGGCTTCTTTTTTCACTTTCCTTCGTAAACTATAAGTTGATGAGTACTACACACAAGGTGGTATCGTCTACATTAAAGAAGCGTTTTAGAATTACTTAAGTGATGTCTAATATACTTTTCCTCTATACATGTGTATATAGTATGTGATGTAAACATGTAACTACACCTTCTACCAACTTATGCATAGTTGGCTATTTTTTGAATCCCTACAAGAAATGTAAGGTCCTAAATACTACAAATAAGGCAGTTCGCCTTGCGTCAAAAGTACATTTTGAAAACTACTAGAATATCATGTATTGACATTGGTATTCCCAACCACAAACATGATCTTGTAGTGCACAACCAAAAAAAACCAAAATATGGTGGACTTTTATAGTTGGTCACTCCTAGCCTCAGTCAACACACACAGAAAAGAATTTGGAGATGTTTTCTCGTCTCTTGCTACTGTATTTTGACTTTTCATTAAATGATTTACATTTTTATTTGTAAAATGTGTGTAACTTACTTGTGATGGGGTTTCCAATGAACAAGTCAATCCAACTAAAAATTGAGTGCAGCTTACTTGAGAAGGGTTGGGACTCAAACACACATTACCTGCAGCAAAGTGAGGGATGTTATTGTTCATCATTTCTCGAAACAAATCATGATTTTTTGATAAGGGGGTTGTAGGGTCCTGCTTATCTGTCTATTTCACAACAATGCTCCATGGGTAGCCTCAATCTCTATTTCCTCCCTATCTTGTTCTTTTTGAACCCTCTCTTGCTCCTTCTTCTGCTCTCTTTCCTTTCTTTACAACTATTTGAGTTGCTCTCTTTCCTTGTGTTGGATTTCCTTGTCAACTTTCATTTGTTCCTTCAACTCTAAGGCCACAATTTGTGTTTCCTTTTCTCCTCATTATGGTGCTTCTTTCTTCTTTTTATTTCCTCTATTTCTTATTTCCTTTGCTCCTACTGCATTATGAGTCATATAATCATCAACTATCGACAACTAAGACTGTCGGCTCACCTGAATAGCCCCATCAACAAACTTTCTCATTCTTGCATTAACATTGTGAACTGGCAGCTTCAAGAATTTACTAATTCTCAGAATAGTTTGGAATTTAAATTTTTTCAATGATTTGGGAGTTAATGAACTCCTCTTGCTTGCCTAAACCTTGAGTTTCCTAGCTACCATCTACATAGTAATGTATTGTTTTGTTTGGAGGTGTGGCAGTTGGAGATGGGAATATAAAATTCCCCAACTCTTCTTCATAATGTAAGTCAAGAATGAGACCATTGCTAAATTGCTTAGGCTAGTTGTCCACCATGTCATGAAATTGTTGATTTATACCTTCCTGCACTTAACTTTATATTTTACTTTGCAATGTCTATGCAACTTCATTTGTTGACACAACAACTCCCAAAAGACTAAGGATGTTCTACACTGCAGAAGCATCCCATGTGTCATCAATCTAATATGTCTCGCTCAGATGCATGTCGTCCACCAGGGCATCAAGATTGAGGGGCCATATCCTTGTCCTTGTAAAACCATATTTTATGTTTGATGGTGTCAATGCTCTTTACAATGACCTGCTAACTAGCTCTGCCAATTTTTTCCTTTTAATTTCAATGTTCGGGTATCTAGTAAAAAATGTAGCTCTTTCATATTTGAAATATGACTTGAAAGGTAAGAACACATTGACATCCAAAGGATATAGCTTGTGTGACATGTGTGCAAGTAGTGCAAGGAGTTCAATGCCTAACCTCCTTGCCTCGTGGATATTGCAACATGGATTCCATGGCCATAAAAAATGAGAAGGTGCTTGTTAGTTGGTGACACCCCTTGGAACCGAGTTACAAAAATGTTTTAGCCAGTCCATAAAAAGTTCTTTTATAATCCACGTGTGTGCTTTGCTTTCCATTCAAGCAAGTGATTCACAGTTAACAATGTAATTTTGCATCCCCTTCTTTCCCTTGAACAAATAGAACCTTGGTATGCTCTGACTAGCTACATTAACACAACACATAATTGTTATTTGTTCTCGGCTCTTGGGAATTATGTACGAGACATTCATGTTGCCTCATCGAGCCAACACACTCATTGATCCATTTTTGTCTACATGAATCCTCGTTTCATCGCAGTTCCATATTCTATTTGACCATACAGGTTATTTTCATGTCACTGACAGTGTTTTGTAAAATCTAGCTACTCATGTGGGTTAGAGGTTTACTGCCCTAACCTTGTCGATACCTTATGTCGTGCACAATGTCAATTATGGATGATGCCTCTTAAATCCAGTCCACCATGATTTTCCAGGTAGCCCATCCTTGAAAGGGTTAGGTTTAGTTTAGCAAATATGGGCAACCTCTGCCTTGAGATTGATAATCTCAAGGCCATGGCTGACAATTGCCATTTCTTTGCACCAATCTATGATAAGACCCTCCTCCTCTTCTGTGAGGACAATTGGAGGACTCTTCTTTGAAGTTGTGATCTTGACTAACGAATTGCTCATCGTTGTAGTTGGGATTCTCCATTTCTTGGCAACAACCCTTGTGGACATCCCATTGTCTTCCACATCCTCTAGAGCCTTGTTCATGTCCTTTATTGACCATTCTCATTCTCATGATGCTCTTGTTAGCATGCTTGCAAGTGTAAAAATCTTCGAGAGTGCCTCAATAGGTTGAGGAATGTTGTTAGCTTCTACAATAGGTTCTTGCATAGGGGGGACTATTACTATTTTTTTACGTGTATGCGACTTTGTCTTGCCAGTCTTCTTTGTTGGTTTGAACCTCATATGAGCTTTATATTGCACCTGGAGATATTACAAAATTTGTTTGAAGCCATGATAAAAGTAATTAATGAACACTGTTGAATTCATAGTGATGCATGAATAGTTTTATTTTCTTTAATGTGCATGTTGACAGTTAGTAATGCAATTTTTGGTATCAGTTTTATTTATATTTTGTCTTGGAGGTATTAATAGGCATTAAAAATTGAAGTGAAATGACTTCAGATCAGGTGTAGCAATCACATTCTATGAAACCGAAATGTATTAACATCCATAAATAGTATGTTAACAATTGATGTGTAATCTCTTAGAGTAGATTAAGTGTAACAATCACAATGTATGGAACACGAGTGCATTGACTTCCATAAACTATAGGCATTAAGAATTGAAGTGAAATTAGTTACAATATATTAGGTGTAACAATCACATTGTATGGAAGAGAAATGCATTGACATTTATAAATAGTATATTAAGAATTGAAGTGAAATCACTTAGAATTGACATGCATTAAGAATTGAACCGAAATCACTTTGACCTAATTAGGTGTAACAATTAAATCGTATGAAATAGAAATGCATCGACACAGTTATATTGCATACAAGTGATTGACATTCCCGGGCATGTAAAATATAAATGAAATCACATTTATTTAAGCACTTACAACACATTGACTGTACGTATCACATTTTATACAACAAATTATTAGAAGTGCATGGTTGGTATGTATATGTTGGTATATATAGTGCTAATTGGAATAACTGCATAACTTTGTTAGTTTTAATATGTTATTATTTTCAAGAATATACATATATATACAATATATATATGTACATATATATATATATGTGTGTGTGTGTGTGTGTGTGTGTGTGTGTGTATTTGTACATATATATTGTACAAATAGTATAGTGACACATGAACGAACATTGGTTAAACATTGTCGAAATGAAAGACAATGGTGTAGGCCTAGTGAGGTAGAAAACCTCACTTGAAAGACAAAGGGAGCTTTCTTGAGTGCACAACCGAACAATGAATTATGCAGAGCCGAATATGTATGGGTGTCTAACCAAACGAAGACTCCAGAACAAGCACAATGCTAGGCGTTACAAACATATAGGCATTGTTAGGCATTAACTCTTGAAATGAAATGATATGGTCTTGTGCACTTGGAGAAGATAGGGTGTAACAATAACATTGTAAGGAACATAAATGCATTGACATCCATAAACAATATAAGATGAAACCCCAGATATTGAGTTATAGGGTAGTGGGTGACAAACATTTATAGTGCATACAACTGATCTATATTCCCAAACATATAGAATATCAAAAAACCTAGAAATTGAACTGAAATGACTTGACATTCATAAATAGTGTAAGTTGAAACCCCAGATATTGAGTTACAGGTTATTGTGACAAACATTAACATCACATACAACATATATTTGTTTTCTGAGGCATAAAGAATATAAATGAAAAACCTAATATAAACAGCATCAGGGTCAAAACCCAGATATTTACAGTTTTGTGAAAAATATATGCATAGCATACAACAAATTGGCATTTGTAGGCATAAAGAATTAGTAGCAGTAGAATACATGTAACTTGATAGCATGATGTTGCTGATGTTTCTCCTCTTTCTTCCTCTGCCTCTAGGAAAATGTAGATATGAATATGAAAGTGAGACATGCTAAATGGAAATTGGCAAAGATTGAGTGATGCATTTTTGAATTTTTAAATCTCTTTATATGTTCAATGTTGGTTTGGTATGGAGTCTTAATTTCTATCCTTATTTTTAAAATTTGAGAACTTAATCCAGTACCTTCAATTGTAGAGTTTGTATGTATTTATGGTGTGAAATCCTTAATTGTTTCTCAGGCTATTTTGGTGGCTTTAATACCATTGTTTTGGTAGTTGCAAGTGACAAAATAGGAGAAGGCACCAGTAGTCGTGCACAAGGATTTGATCGATGGGATACATCTGAATGATTGATTTTCCTTTAAGCGTTGTGTTGTTGGGAAAGTGGGATAGGGAGGGGTTCGATTGGATTTGGTGATGGGACAATGTTGGCTCTTAGTTGTTTTTGTGGCATCAGTTCTATGAAAATATTAGCGATGATGTAATGCAAGTGGTGATATTTAAAGGGAGTGTGGGTTATACTAATTTTATATTATGGTTGCATGTTGTCATGCTATGGGCTATTAAAAAGTAAATTGGATTGTAAGATGGTGGTGTCAATGTGCTTTGAATATTCTCTGACATGTAAGATTGTGAATAACTATTTTTGTTTGGGACAAATATAAATGATTATAATACAATTTTTGACGGTACAGTGATTCGACTACTTTTGTTGGCTTTATGAAAAAAAATTGTTTTACAATTGACTATTACAACGCTCCACTGTGAAACCCATGAAAGACTACTTCTATACCCACTAGGTGACCCCGCATGAATATTGGCCCCTCTCCCTGCCCCTACAAAATAATGTAAAGCAAGTGGGAAAAAGGTACTCGAAAGTATGGACTTTTCTCCTAATGGCAAATTTTAAAAGGCATTATATAACGAGTGAAATGATGATTTTGGACTCGATTAGCGCATTTAGCACGTGTTACGGGGCTGTGCCTGCGAAAGTGGAATTTTGAAATATCTAGATTTGGAAATGCTTCTTTTTAACATTTTAAAGCCTAAAGAAAGAGACAAGCCTCTTGCAAGTGGCTATTGTACGAAAGGGTGCAAGATCCAAACATATGCGCCAGTTTAGCTATCCGGAGATAAAGATATGACTGTGCAGTGCAATAGAGTAGGCAACCACCATGTGAACTGGCTACCCTTTATTTGATCCAAAAGCCGCTCTGAGATCAATCCTATTAAGCAACAATACCATGTGCTAATTTCTTCAATCAAGACACTTAAAAGCAAATTTTAAAAAACAATTGTTTGTCCAATTACAGCTGTTGGAATGAATTATTTAGTGTTCATACAGTAGCCTTTTGGATAACGATCATTTCATTCATGGACTTACCTACCCCTTTTGCTTACTTTAAATGGAGATCATTCTGTGTAGTTTGTACTCCAAAAATCTTTGAGCTAAGCAGCAGCAATGGATTGTAGACTGTTATTTGTTGCGGTGGTATTTTTATGCGTGGGAGCAGAGCGCTTGGGACCCTTCTCCTATGTGAACGACGGAGATCTGGGAGATTATACTGTGGAGTACGGCGCTAACTACAGAACCGCTCCGTTGGCAACCCGGGACGGCATTTTCCAACTGGTCTTCTTCAACACCACGCCTAATGCATTCACACTGGCTATCCGCATGGGGTACCACGGCAATGCTGAAACCATGCGTTTCGTGTGGACGGCAAACAGGAATCACCTTGTCGCCGACAAGGCCACTCTCAACTTCACAAAGAAAGGAGATCTGGTGCTCCACGACGCCGATGGCACCCTCGTCTGGTCAACCAACACCTCCAACAAGGGTGCTGTAGCAATCGAACTCCAGACCAACGGAAACCTAGTGCTCTTTGACAAAAAGAACAGAACCGTGTGGCAGAGCTTCGACTACCCCACAGACAGTCTCTTGGTGGGGCAGTCATTAGACATAAGCCGAGTGAAGAAGCTGGTGAGCCGGGCTTCGGAGAAAGACGGCTCGGAGGGGTCTTACAGTCTGGTGATGGAAGCCGGCGGATTTGCACTCTACGCCAGTTTGCCAAACCCTCTGCCCTACTGGACTCTCAGCTTCTACGACAGTCAAAGAAAGGACTTGTTCGCCATCACGCATACCTGCAAACGGCCGGTTGCGAGTGTTACTTTTCTCAGCGACCCAGAAGCCGAGAACGGGTTCCGCCAGATTATCGAAATGCGGCTGGCCAATGTGAGCGCTCCGCCTCAACAGAGAGCTCCCGAGCTCTGCAATCTCACCTCCGATGAAACATCCACAGCTCTCTACGGCTTCAATACTCCCAGATTTAATACCACATTATCGTTTGTCAGACTAGACTGGGATGGCAATCTGAGAATGTATACATACTCCCCCCAAATAGAATACAATCAATGGGATATCACATATGAGCGGTTTAAGTGCGAGGAAGGAATATATGGGTGCGGGCCACCCAGGAAGTGCGGATCCCATGGGCTCTGTCACAACGGCAGTTGCGTGGCGTGTCCTCAGCCTAACGGACTGAAGGGGTGGAGCACTGAATGCTCTCCTCCGAAGCTTCCAAAGTGCGGTGCCACCGGCAATGCTTCTGTCGACTTTTACAAAGTGGTGGGGGCGGAGCATTTCTCCAACAGATATGTGGCAGGAATTGGGAAGATTAAAGTGGAGGAATGTAGAAGTAGGTGTTTAAGTGACTGTAAGTGCGCAGCATTTTTCTATTGGCAGGAATCGTCAACATGCTTCCTCACACAGAGTTTGAATACTCTGCAGCAGCTTGGAAACAGCACACACCTCGCTTTTATTAAATACGCGAAGAATGTTTAATAGCTGCTGATCAATCCTAAATAAGAGATAAGAGTTCCGCTTTGCATGTTTGGAACTGATTATATTAGATCAAATCAAGCTTTGAATAAATAATATGGCAAAGTTTTCGAAACTTGTGTATACGTCTAATCCATTTTTTATTGGGAGGATAAAAGAACAGGATAAACAATTTTTGAAACATTTTTGTGGAATATGTAATTTCTCTCATATTAAATGTAGTCAATGTATTACGAAGTAGATGTATTTAATATTATGAGTAACATATGTCGATTATAATTCTATATTAATTTTTATTCTATCAAAAAAAATTATATATTAGATAAATGTAATGCTTTTATCATGATGTAATCAACTGATCAATGAATAGAAATTGTTAAATATTGTAATATTTTGATTTTGAATATGTTTACATTCTAAGTTTGTGTGTTTTAGAGTTTGTATTCTATCTCCATCCACATCATTAATTCTTGTAATTTATTGGAATTGAAAGTACAAGCCAAAGGTACATAAGTTCATCATTTTTGGATCAAGAACTAAGGACAAGTAATTATTCATTCTCAAATTCACTTATTTATTCACCGCCTTTAATGTTGCACTTAATATTAGATCTTGATGTCATGTTGCATCCTAACACCATTTCCTTATGCCACTTTAATTCCCCTTATTATTTACTATCATTAAGTAATTAATAATCCATGCTAAATAAATAATTTTTTTCTTAAAATAAATAAATAAATTTGTTTCTATTGATTCTCCACAAATAATTAAAAATTAGATAATAATCCACTCATTCCATCGTAATTCCACAATTATTCTCTTTTATTTGTAACCCATGCACAATTAATTAGCTAAAATAAATAAATAAAAAGGAGTAATTACACTCACCCACTAATGAGCCTCCATAAATTTTCTTGGCTATTCCTAATCATATTAAGATTCTCACTCTTTTCATATTGATCCACCCCACTTTAATTGTGCATCATTAACCATATTGACCCCACTTTTCATATCTTCACTCTTCAATTTTATACCTCTTACATCCATATTGAACCACCCCACTTTGATTTTATGTCATTAGTTGATCTTTCATTATATATGACTTTTCCACTCCTATAACAACATTTGTTTCCAACCTTAATGATATTGTTTTATATACATGTCATACATCTAGGGTTTTTTTAATGATGATATTATTTCTCCATTGACTATTTATGATATTGTTAATATTCTTTGTCATGAAATTCTTCTTCCATCCCATGATAGTTGTAACATAGACTAAAATTTGGAATGATAGATAATCTGCAACTAGAATAAACGATGTTAATCCTAATCTAAATCAATATTAATCTAAAATCAAACAACAAAGAACGAGGAATTAAACATAATAAACTAAACAAATTAATGGAAAGTTCTCACTGAATAGCGTTCACCCCTTTGAATTATCTTGATTGCTCTTCTCCATTTTGCCTTTTCAGTATTCTTGCCCTTAGATTTCTGTGTTTGAATACAAGCATAACTTCGTCGAATGTCTAAGCAAAATATTGAAGATAAGTTTCTTCTCAAAAGTGTATGATTTCGGGAGGAGGAATAATGATAATGACAATCCATTTTATAGATTTTAGGTTTTCGAACGATCGGCTTAGATTGAAAAAGAGATCGACGGATGAGATTGATGAATGTCATGCGATGTGAGTTATGTGTTAGATAGAGCGTGAGTTAAAACATGAGTCAGAAAAGGTCCTACAAGATAAAGACTAAGTTAGAACGTGAGTTAGAACACGAGTTCAAGATCTTAATCTTCAAAAATAGAAGAAACTGACTTTGTATGTCAAATACAAAGTTAGAACTCGAAGAATAATGCATTTGAATGCAAACATGAGTTAGAACTAGTTGATCGACTAATTGTAACAAAGAGTCCTCTCGTAGAGATAAACAGGTGTTAAACTCAAGAGATAACTGAAGAACTAAAAATAGATCTCGAGTCAGAAGATGAGTGAATGATTAGTCAACTGATTGACAGAAGAATGTGACATAAAGAATTAAAATATGAACTAAATGTTAATTTAATTCAACATTCAAAAGTGGGAGATTTAATTAAATAAATAAAGATAATTTATTTAATCTGACTGTTTGAAAAGGGTAATATGAATAATTAAATAATAAATATTTAATTATAGATAAAGGGGGTTAAATGAATAATTAAATAAAGAATATTTAATTATAGTTGAAATACGACAAAGGGGTTAATTAAATAATAAATTATTTAATTGAGGACGAATTAATTAGTTAGGGACATAATTAAACAAATATGATTTATTTAATTAATCAAGTTGAATAAAGGGTGATAATGAATTAATTAAAAAGGGGTATTTAATTAATAATGGAAATATGTGTTAGAAAGGGTAATTAAATAATTAACATTATTTAATCACGACAACGGACTTTAAAAAATTATGTCGAATGTGTACTCCCAGGCCTAGACCAATTTTCGGTGTCTACAGTTTGCCCATCTTTGATACAATATTGTTACGGCATTGTGTCAAAAAAAAATATGCCCCGATCGTGCCCCAGCATGAAACAAGTTAAGGTATGCCACCTCGAGAAAATTGACAAATTTTGAAAAAATTCAAAAAAAATAGGAAATGTTCCCGATAAGTCAATTTGATAGTCAGAAATGCTATGGAGTTGACAGAATTGAATTTGGAGATGATATGAATGCGTACGAGTCGTTTGAAGTTGAAAGGTTAAGTGACCAATAGACTAGGTATGAAGAAAGGCCATTCAAACCCTACCTATAAATAGGATTTAGGTTGAAACCTAATTCATTTGCACCCGGAGGAGTTAGAAAAAGAGGAGATTTGCTCTGACCAACGGATGAAAATGGCACCCATTCCCTATACTGCGCATCGAGGATATCGGATTCGGACGTTCAGGAGGCCAGCCGACGCAAGACCACCGGTATGTACTCGAAAATGAACTCTTAAAATTTATTTTTGCATGTAGTTTTAGGCATGAAAAAGTCAATTAGCAAATGCGGTCCATCATGAACGACACATTTGCCATCATATTCGTCGCATTTGACTGCGAAACAACGCATGTGCCAAAACATGTCTAGGTTAGGTTAGGCATTTAGGGAATAAATGCATTTGATATATAATGCACCGCATATGTATTTATGCAATGCATTTGCATTGGGATTAGACGCATGTAGGGTAGTGAACCGCATATGCATAAATGAAATGCATATGTAGTAGACAGGTAGACTCTAGAAAATGCACCGCATGTGTGGTATGTAGAAACAAGTGTGGAAAATATGCTTTGCATATGTAATATGCAATGCATGTGAGGCTTCATGCAATGTATTTGCATTAATGCACCGCATCTGTGAAAGTGAGCCGCATTTGGCTAGAAAAAAATTCAAAATTTTTTCTAAGAAAAACTTGAAAATTCTTGACATCATGTTTTAAATGCAGGTTGTACTAGATCCTATATATATGCGAGAGTCACATCCGAACACATTCGATTTGAGAGAGCGTTTGACGAGTGCAGAGATACAACTATTATGGAGACTTGGTCTACGTCACTGTTTGTCAATGCCCACTATTCGGGCGAACAAGGGGATGCTGACGACATTATGCGAGCGATGGCACTCTGAGACATCATCCTTTCATTTGTCGACTAGGGAGGTAACTGTCACACTAGAGGATGTGTACAAGATATTGAGACTGTCGATTAGAGGAGAGCAGGTAATGTACGATACCTAGCACGGATTGACCAAGTTGGTGAGATTCTATCAGGTAGATGATATTAGTAGGCTCGGCATCGAGCACAATGAGATCAAATGGCCAATGTTAGCGGATAGATACGATAGGATTGACTGTACATATTGTGTACTCTGATTGGGGGGATAGTTCTTCCAGATTGACGGGGTCATGGCTTTCCAGTCAGATGGGGTGCGATGTTGGTTGGTATGTTGGAGAGTGAGACTAGGTATGCATGGGGTCCATGTCTACTAGGGATGTTATATTTTCACCTACATGACATTGCTTATAGAGACGCACAGTCATTGAGTTGTGGGACCACTTTGCTGATGGTATGGGCTTGGGAGAGGATAGCCATTTTTCGTCCTCCAGTGACAGTAGAGTGACGGGAGAGATTCCCGTATGTGTTTCAGTATACAAGACACATTACTCAGACACATGTGGGAGACACAGGATATTGGTGACATGCACTGGACATTCTGGATAAGTTCACGTGGAGACCCTACATGGATTGTGAGGAGTGGGCGGATGAGGACCTGTATATTTGGTATTCTGCAGACAGACACAGTATCTCATTGGGAGGATTATTTCTAGTGTACATATCATTGAGCGACACTTGCCAGACAAAGTTCTAAGACAGTTCGGTGAGGTTCAAGATGAGCCTTAGAGTAGAGCAGAGTTTTCTTGTTCATCCAGAGAGGTTCCATACTGGGGGGCTATTATTCCAGTGGCTACGGCGGAGGAAGAGATATAGGCATTACAACCAGTACAGTGGGGTTGGAGAGATGGAGCAGCAGACCCAGGTACAACAGCGACATATGATGCATGGTGGGTAGAGCATCGGCCTGTTCCTTACATAGATCCGGATCAGCCGGCACCTATTGAGAGACGAGGCACAGGACCTAGAGGACGACCAAGAGGTGGAGGTACTAGAGTGGGTAGAGTTGGAGGGAGAGGTGATGATGGTAGGGGTGGTGGTGGTAGGTGAGGATGGAGAGGCGGTCGGGTAGGTGGAATTTCATCTATCTGAGAGGTAGCGGCAGAGGATGCACCGATGTTGGACATCAGGGGTGGAGCGAATGTACAAGCAGGGGATGAGCATGTTGTAGAGGAGGCAGTAGTAGAGGAGCATGCAGAGGTAGATATTGGAGTAGAGGATGTTACAGAGGATGTAGATATGGATATGGCTATAGATCCTTTGGGTATATTGGCAGGATATGGAGAGGATGATATTGAGGATGATGTGGAGGAGGATGTTGAGGAGGAGGCACCGATGGAGGAGTAGGAGAGAGAGCTCAAGGATCAGATTGTGGAGGGGAGACGAGAGGAGGATGCTCCTAGGGATGGTGATAGGGAGGCTTTGGAGGAGAGACTCAGACTTATGACAGCGAAGTTTGATGCTATGAGGTTAGAGAGAGATAGTGCCTATGCATAGAGAGACAGTGCATACGCAGAGAGGGACAGTGCTCATACAGAGAGGGATAGTGCACTTATGGAGAGAGATCAGGCCATAGCTCAGAGACAGGAGATAGAGCAGCAGTTCACAGAGGATAGACGCCTTTGCAGTGGGTCCTCATCTAATGGCATGGTACGTGAGTTAGTTAGATCGGTTGAGAGAGCCACCTATTACATGGACTTATATGAGGTAGTTGTACTAGCAGAGAGACGAGCTCCTAGCTTTTCAGAGGTGCACAGTCAGAGATCACAGAGCAGGAGTCACACCAGGACACAGAGTACATAGGGTGTGGTAGGACCACTGAGGTCAGGTCCGTATGAGAGGCCTTCTACCTCACAGAGAGCACCTTCGAGGATTTTCCCACCACCTTCACCATAGGACAGTAGTGGCAATGGGACACGATGATATTGTTACATATGTAGACATTGTATTTTGATCAGAGAGCCTACGAGCTCGTTTTATTTATGGATACATTCTGACATTGTATTGTGACACATTATTTTGAGTGATATATATATGATTTTGGCAGCTTCTATATGATATGCAATTCTACTTTATGGTGATGCATTTGCTTCTACATGATTATGTTTCCTAGATGATGTATGTTTATGTGTTATGAATGAAATTTTCTACATGTTATGAGTTATGCATTTTATGATGTTATGGATGTATCTATATTTACTTATAATAATGGATGTAATGAATGTATATGATGTTATTTATATGTGATGGTGAAATGTATGTAATATTTCTATTATGTATGATGATAGGATGCCTATTATGCAATGATTTCGTAAATATGTAATGAAGATGTTTGAAATGCAATGTAACTATATGAAATGCTTATAGAATGTATGCATATGCAAAGTTTTTAATGTCTTTGTGTTGTGTCACAAGACTTTATCATTATGTCGAAGAAGAGAAATGTTAGCATGAATGAATTTAGAATGTTAGTAAGAAATAGCAAAGGTTGATTGATTGAGAATAACATATAATCTTCAATAGTGTGCCAAGTATGCTATGCTTGCTTGTTATCATCATTGGGCAGGACATGACAAAAATGGATTGTACACAGTATGATATAAGATAGACCATAGTGTACAAAGCCATCCATCTATGAAAAATAGATAGTCGTAGACAAGGAGTGTCTTAACTCAGACTAAGGACAAAATGCCCCAGTCGTGTTGTCGAGACAAACCACAGACAACAGACAAATAAAATATGGGTCATGAGACATCATTGCTCCTCTAAATCCTTGATAGGACATCCTTGAGGAAACTAGTAACATGACTCAAAAACCAAAGTTAAAAAGATAGTTGACATACAGCAGCCAAAGAAAAAGAGTCTTGATACATCGTTGCTTCTCTAAATCCTTCAAGGGACATCCCTGAGAAATCTAGTAACCGAACTTAATTCACAAATCGATAGAAAGATAAGACAAAATAAGATGTAAAGTCATAAAGCCAAATAAAAGTATTCGCCAAAACCTGATCTTGTGGGATTGTTTGATTGTTGATGTTTGACATAGCGTAATGTGAGAGAATGACACATACCGCATAAGACGTTGAGTCTGGTTTCGACTTAGTGACTTATGTATAAGGCATGACAAAGCCTGGTTTCAGAAAGACATGTGTTGTATAAGACATTGGAGCCTGATGATGTTGAAGTGACAAGCTACATAAGACTATGACAATATGACAATTTGATGACGTCTATCGACAAGAAAGACATATCTTGTTTAAGACATAGGTTGATCGTTTCGACAATGTGTTGGTATTGACTTGATGACTTCGAGATGTTGCCTTGTTGACACATGAATTGTTTTGATTCCTTAACTGATTAAAAGTGTGTGTGTGTGTATTGACAGTGTATGACTTAAGATGATACCCTAAAGTACTGACCTAATGCTAATGAATGTGAATGAACCGTATTGGACTGACCTAGTGTGGTCTCGGAAGCTCATCAATTGATTAGCCTTTCCTATGTTGTACACACAGAGACCTCGTAGTTCGACACGACCAATGACTTTGAATGTACAAAGAGTCATGATTTAAATGTGTGATACATGACAAACCTAGACAGACATACCAGATAACCGGGGGCACATCGATTGATGGCCTTGCCTATGTCCCAGTTGCAGAGGCAACGTAGTTCGACTATGTCTACGACTGACTTAACATGACTGACTTGACATGACTGACTCGACATGACTGACGTTGTTTTCAGGATATTTTGACATGTTTTGATTTTTTTTTGGATTTTTGAAGTTTTCCAATGTTTTTGGATTTTTCAGGATATTTTTCGATGGTGTAATGCTATGTACAAGATCTTTATGGAACAAAACAAGGATTTGCCCCCAGTCGGGAATAAGACATGTGAGATGAGGTGGGGAATGTGATGGAATGGACGTTAGATGTCAATCGTTCCAAGCAATGGATAGGACAACCATTTATTATGAGAGATGGACAATGAAAAAGTCTGATTGGAGTGATGGTAGATGAAAGAGCGAGTTTGACTACACATGGTGCCTGTTTGCCAGGTTTTCACCATGGTACTTATCCATAGCGCCACCGAAGCGGTTTTCACTATTGGACGGATTATTTCTCTTTACTTTTTTGTTCATTTTCTAATTTTTTTGGTGTTACAAAGACGCCTATTTGCCAGGTTTTCGTCAAGGTAACCATTTTTTTGTTTTTTTGTTTTTTTTTTGTATTTTATAGATTACGACATAGATTCTCAGAAGCTACGCATAGAACCTCTTTAGATGAAGACTTTTGATAGGTGAAAAAACTGGCTCTCCTTCAAGAGTGGGTGATCCCACAATAGTGGTTTATAATTTTTGGCCAAACTGGACACTGCAATTATTATTTCTAACTAAATCTTCATATTTGGGAACCTATAGCGGCTAAACCGTGAGGAATTTGAAGATGATGAAAACTAGAGTCTCATCACATTTTGTCTGTAGATTCTAAAAAAAAAAATTTCAAAATTTTTGGAATCAGATTGCACTTTTTTTCCAGCTCCCACGAAAACTGGTTTTTTTCATAAAACAACATTTTTTTAAAAGTGACGCTCACCGTATACAACATAATTTTTTTTGTACAAAGGATAAAATTCTAATTTTTTCAAATTTAGATTTGTAACTATGATATCTAGCACTTGCATTTGGTCTCATAGTTTTGTATTGAATATATTTTCCTTAATCAAGTTTCGAAGTCAAACCAATTGCAATTCAGACATAGGCGGACTGTATACAACATAACTTTTTCTATATGTATCGAAATTCAAAAAAAAATTAATGGATCAAGGACATCAATACCCAACCTCAACGTATTTTTAAAAATTTTATTTTGATAATCTGCTATTTTTCCACATGTGCAAAACAAAGAGCTTGACTTTCGGTGAGAAACCTATGTTTAATAAAACTAGAAAAACACATACATAATAAAACCAAAACATATTAAAATTTAATTCGTTGGATAGATCGTTCTAAGGACTACCATCTTCTAGTTGGGTTTGTGAATTATCCTCCATTTTCATCCTCAACCCAAGCTTCGAAAGGCAGAATTCTACTAAAATTTGGTGGAAGAGGTGGAGAAGGGCAAAAAAGGGGGGTTCAAGCGAACCCCCCTTCGAACGAACACCCCTTTGCCTCAAAGGGTGAAGGGGGGTTCACTCGAACCCCCTTTTTTTTTAATTCCCCATAGGGAACGTGGCATCACAAGGTTTGAGCGAACCCACCATGCAAAAGGGGGTTCGCTCGAACTAGGGGTTCGACCGAACCCCTCTTTTGGGTTCGTGTGAACCCCTAGTTCGAACAAACCCTTTAAAACATGAAAATTTCAATGCATGAGAATTTTCTCAAATTTCCTTCCTCATAAAAATTGTACACCACTATTATGGGTTTACCCAAGTAGAGAGTTGGTATGCTCCTGATCCAAAGGCTTTTGTGACAACATAAGGCCCTAACCAGTTAGGTTTAAATTTTCCTGGCTTTTCTCGTTCAGCTTGATTCTTAGGATTCTCCATTAAAACCAGGTCACCAATGTCAAAGTGTCTATTGAGAACCTTCCTATTATAGCTTCGACGAAGATGATTATGATATGCTTGCAAATGGTCTAGTGCTTTATGTCTTCGCTCAACCAGTAATTCTAGCTCTTGCAACCTAGATACACAGTATTCTTCATCGTCAATGTGACCCTTCAAGGATACCCTCAGGGAAGGTATTTCAACCTCAATAGGTAAGATAGCTTCAGATCTGAATACGAGGGAGTATGGAGTGGCGCCAGTAGGAGTACGGATGCTTGTGCAGTAAGCCCATAAAGCAAGATTAAGTTGTAGGTGCCAATCATGACCAACGTCATTGACAGTCTTTTTTCAGGATTCTAACAATGGTTTTATTAGATGCCTCGGCTTGGCCATTACCTTGTGGGTAATATGGGGTGGAGAAATGGTGTTTGATATGGAACTCTTCACATAAATGGCATACTTCTTCTTTCTTGAATGGGTGGCCATTGTCTGTGATTATGGATTGGGGTACACCATACCAACAAATGATATAGTTTAGGATAAACTTAGATATTTGTGTGCCGGTGATGCAGGTCATGGGAATAGCTTCAATCCATTTGGTGAAGTATTTGGTGGCGGTTATGATGAATTTATGGTCGTTGGATGATGGAGGGTGTATCTTACCTATGAGGTCAAGTCCCCATTGGGAAAAAGGCCATGGTGATGTAATCGGATGAAGCTCATGTGTTGGTGCTCTTATCAAATCTCCATGTATCTGACACTATCTACATTTCTTTACAAAGATATATGAGTCGTTTTCCATTGTAGGCCAATAATAACCTAATCTCATAATCTTATGGGCTAAAGTAGGACCACTCGAAAGGGATCCGCATATACCCTCGTGCACCGCTCACAAAGTTGTTTGTGCTTCTTCAGCATCGAGACATCTCATTAGGGCATTATCTAAGGTATGTCTATATAGGGTTTCTCCTATGATGGTATACTTAGCTTACTTACGGATGAAGGTTCGGCATTCGTAATCATCATTTACTTGCCGAATTACTAGCTGAGAATCGCCAACAACATGTAGACTCTTAATTTGCCACTGAGCTGCCATTTTTAATCTTGTCACTAAGGTTTCATACTCTGCTATGTTATTGGTACAAGGGAATGCAATCCTAAATGATTTAGGAATGGTATCGCCTTGAGGTGTAACAAATAAGATACTGGCTCCTGAACCACGATTTGTATGTGACCCATCAAAGTACAATTTCCAGTCGGTTTTAATGTCAATGTTGAAGAGAAATTTATCAAGAAAATCTGCCACTAAAGGATGGTATGCCTTCATAGGTGCATCGGCTAACTGATCTGCAATCACCTGCCCTTTTATAGCCTTCCTCTCGACATATTGGATGTCATACTCGCTTTAAATTTAGATTTGACACTTTGGTGCCTATTTTCTACTATTTGTTGTGATTTAAAGAAAGCACAAAAATGTTGGGTTGTATGCTTAGGTGTCAAGCATAAAACGATAACCCCCTAATTCATTTTGACCATATAAGAATCAATTAAATTTTTGTGTTAGAGCTACAATACTTATTACATTATAGTTAGAGTTGTGACATAAAATTTACATCATAGGTATGTTACATAACTACTTTTTGACTTTGATCCTTGGTCCAATGTGACCAAGGGAGAATCCCTTGACCTAGCAGTCTCCCCAAATATGTTATCAACACTACTAGTTAGTTGTTGTAGGTTCAAATTCGAAGGAAAATTAATCATACTTCATTAAATTTCTTGATTAGGTTCAAATCCATGAACATGTTTAAATTCCATACTTGAATAGAGATCAATTTTGTATTTGTAGAAGTGAACCGAATAATGCATAGCCAATTTTCTAGTTTTTAAGTAGTCATCTAATAGGCCTTGATTTTCTAACACATTGATGAATCATTTGGTGATAAATAGTACACTCAAACTAACATAAGATTTAGAACTACGTAAATTTATTTATTTAGAATTAATTTGTAATGAAAGAAATTTGACTCTAACAAAATGAAAACAAGGTTCATTTGAGAGTAAACTTCACTTATTACACATAAATGAATTAATGGTTTAAGCTTACCTTAAACTCATACTAATTATCCCTTTTATATAAAAATAGTTTTTAATTGGAGAAATAATAAAAACTAACTAAGATGCTTAAAGGAAATGGATTGGTGAAAACATAAACTGATAAAAAAATGCATATAACTTCTTCATTACAAAAATGAAAAATACAAGGAATGAGGAACCTCGGGTTAAAATATAGAGGTCTCTACCAAGGATGCTAACATGTAACGTAGACATCTATGCTAATACCTAACTTGATATAGTAAAAAACCTTGAGGGTTTACCCTTATTTTTGGGTAAGAAAATGCCTTTAAATGGTCTAGTTTCTAATTCAAAACTTATAATTAATGACACTTCTAATTAAGCACCTAGGTAGGTAGAATGAATAATGCAAAAAGGTGAGAATATTGGAGTTCAAGGGTTAGGGATACTACTTGAATCTTAATACTCATTAGGGGTTAGGTTTTGAGAGTGAGGCATATTATTACAAGGAATTATGATTGTGATAAGGTAAGGGAAATGAGTAGGGGTCAAAGGAAAGGAATATTAGGAAGGGGAAGTTTGATACTCCAACCTACAGACTTAAAAACTTTTTGGGATCTATACAATTTATAAACCCGATAGGTACACGGGGGGAGAAGGGAGAGAATTCATTTGCACTCTTTGGCCACATAAGATACTGTGAATGGGATTTTGGTCCATAAACATAAATTTTTTGAAAAGAGGACATTACAACTAATGGATTTATTGGTGATATCTAAATGTTTGTCATAAAAGTGCAAACAAGATAGTGATCATAGATGGGTAGTTTGAGATATAAGATATTATGAGGGGTGTATCAATAATAAAAACATCATCAAATATAACAATATTCTTAGAATCCTTAAAAGATGAAACATAAAAAAATTAAATCTAAGGATATAGGACTATTGTAGACACCGGAAATTGGTCTAGGCCTGCGAGTACACATTCGACATAATTTTCTATAGTCCGTTGTCGTGATTAAATAATGTTAATTATTTAATTACCCTTTCTAACACATATTTCCACTATTAATTAAATACCCCTTTTTAATTAATTCATTAATTCATTATCACCCTTTATTCAACTTGATTAATTAAATAAATCATATTTGTTTAATTATGTCCCTAACTAATTAATTCGTCCTCCTTAATTAAATAATTTATTATTTAATTACCCCCTTTGCCGTATTTCAACTATAATTAAATATTCTTTATTTAATTATTAATTTAACCCCCTTTATCTATAATTATGTCCCTAACTAATTAATTCGTCCTCCTTAATTAAATTATTTATTATTTAATTACCCCCTTTGCCGTATTTCAACTATAATTAAATATTCTTTATTTAATTATTCATTTAACCCCCTTAATCTATAATTAAATATTTATTATTTAATTATTCATATTACCCTTTTCAAATAGTCATATTAAATAAATTATCTTTATTTATTTAATTAAATCTCTCACTTTCGAATGTTGAATTAAATTAACATTTAATTCATATTTTAATTCTTTATGTCACATTCTTCTATCAATCAGTTGACTAATCATTCACTCATCTTCTGACTCGAGATCTATTTTTAGTTCTTCAGTTATCTCTTGAGTTTAACACCTGTTTATCTCTACAAGAGGACTCTCCATTACAACTAGTCGATTAACTAGTTCTAACTCATGTTTGCATTCAAATGCATTATTTTTCGAGTTCTAACTTTGTATTTGACATACAAAGTCTGTTTCTTCTATTTTTGAAAATTAAGATCTTGAACTCGTGTTCTAATTCACGTTCTAACTTAGTCTTTATCTTGTAGGACCTTTTCTGACTCATGTTTTAACTATAAAATGGATTGTCATTATCATTATTCCTCCTCCCGAAATCATACACTTTTGAGAAGAAACTTATCTTCAATATTTTGCTTAGACATTCGACGAAGTTATGCTTGCATTCAAACACAGAAATCTGAGGGCAAGAATACTGAAAAGGCAAAATGGAGAAGAGCAATCAAGATAATTCAAAGGGGTGAACGCTATTCGGTGAGAGATTTCCATTAATTTGTTTAGTTTATTATGTATAATTCCTCGTTCTTTGTTGTTTGATTTTAGATTAATATTGATTTAGATTAGGATTAACATCATTTATTTTAGTTGCAGATTATCTATCATTCTAGATTTTAGTCTATGTTACATTTGGTGAACCCGACGTGAACACGCTTTGAAATTCGCATATCTTTTCGTCTTTTCATTTTATTTTTTTTGCAGGTTTTTCGTACTGCGTACCGCATCTGCTAAAAACAGCGACACATCTGTCATCCTAAACCGTAGCCACAAAGTCCTGAACCGCATCCGCTTGTCACATCGAACCACATCTGTGGCTCCAAAAGCCACATCTGGCTGGTAAACAATTTTCACTTTTTTTTATTGACTTCCGTACATCCGTGTTTTCTTTTATCGATTTTGTGTGATTTTCGTTTTTTGCTAATGTTTGTTTTAGCTGTGTTAAAGAGGGAATAATGTAGTGTTTGCAGGACGAAGCATAGAAGACAATAAAAAACCAAAGACAATATTTTCTACAGGACAAAAGCCGAAGACAAGAACAATGAACTACTAATCAATTTGCATGCAGGACCTAATGTCTTTATCTTTATTTATTTAGCAAGCTTTTTGTTTGGTAGATAGATAACTGTCATGTGGATGAAAAAGAACTTTCTATTTGGTAGATAAATAACTGTCATTTGGATTAAAAAGAATCACTATCTTCTTTGTCTGGTGCATTGCACATATTTGTCACCCTTACGATTCAGTATATCAGAGTATCCTCTCCCCTTGCACAGTCATGCGATCCTGGGTGTAAGAGAAATGGTTACTGACTCTAGAACTTGGGCCTGTCTTGGTGGGAAAAAGTACTCACCCCAAGACGACTCAAACCAATAACACGCTAAAGCCAAGCGACTTCCACCCGGTATATAAAAATGGATTTCAGGAGAAAGCCCATAAATCACGCTCACTATTCCGATGAGATGGACATAAATGGACTCTCGCCGACGTTGGATAGTGCCCCATGAACAAAATTCCCTTATTAAACACCTTGAGGTAGATTTACCAAAATCCTACCTACTTGTTGGCGCAGCAGGGTCGGCCCTGTGAAGCCGTCTTACATTCTTACAGTTCACGTGTAGAGATGAAATGTATGCCATGGGAGTTTCATGGGTACAATAGCTTGGCTTCTCTGTATAAGTGAGTGTCGTTGAGGGGAGCCAGTGGGGTCAAGCTACTAATCATCCACTGTGAATATGCGTAGATGGAGAAATCCAAGTAAGAATTCAACAAGTATTGTCCAAAAAGCCTAGGTTTTTCGAGTCTTAACAGTTCTACCATCATAAAACTGAAAATACATTGATTGTTGTGTTTGTTTTCTGCTATATTCGTGAAAATCTTGATCAAAATGGAGTCAATCAAAACAACTTTCGGGAAAACTTCAACTGTCAAAAAGTGAGTCGCAACTGTCAGTTTAAACACCGCATATGTCTTAATGAGTCACATTTGTTAGGGGAAATGCCACATGTGTCTATCATTTTTCATAGTCTGGATATTTTGAACCACAACTGTCACATTTTGAGTCACATGTGTGCATGCAAGCCGCATCTATCAAGTTTCAAGCTACAAGTGTCAGTCAGAAAATTTAGGTTTTACAGTCCATATAGATCACCACATGCATATTAGCAAACCACATTCACCAAAAACAAGGCCACATCTGTTAGAAAACTGCATGTGTTATGAAAAACCGCATTTGTTAGAAATTCAACCGCATCTGTCAAAAAGTCCAAACTTTGTCAGTGTCTGAAACAAGGTTTTAGTCAAATCACCGCATGCACTTTGGTAAACCGCATCTATCAAAATTTGAATCGCAACTGTTAGGTGAACCGTATTTGACTGTCAACAGAAAACTTTGAAAACCGCAAACTGAGTCTGAAACATTACTGTCATTTTCGCTTCTATTTCTAAAGATCAACCTTGGACAGAAACTGGTAAATTTTGCTCAAAAACCTTGCATCATTAGGTGTCATATACATCTTAGTCATAGTCAACGTCTTAGTCATAGTCATCCTAAGTTGCATGTGTAGAGATACTTCCTAGGAAATTGCATATCACATAATAGATAACTATCCTCCTCATTGGATAAGTTCATGTCACGGTTTGTCACAATCATTGAACCTAGTCACTTTAGTCCCATTTAGTGGATCTTTTCAGCTCAACAGTCTAGTTTGAAAAATTCACCTTGTCAACTGTCCTTGTCCTACAATCAGGTTCCTTGGTCAACACAAATCATTGCATGCATTTATTCCATAGGTGGTAGGTTATACCCGTCTTAGACTCATTTATCATCATAATCTACACAATATTTTGCATATTGTCCGTCCTACCTTACGTCATCTTAGTCTACGTCTTTTTAGGAATCATTTTAGCAACATCCTTTATTGTCAAAAAATCCAAAAACATAGAAATAGGACATATCAGTTTTTAGGCATAGTCTGCATAACCTCATTTTGAGCAAATTTTTCATGGTCGAAACAAGGTCTTGAAAGAAACAAAAAGAAATGTCAGACCCCAATGAATTCATCAATCCACTCGAAAATCAACCATCAGGAAGTGAGAGACCACACAAACCTTTGCTTGAAAAACACGTCACTAGAGACACACATGGACGAATTTACATAGAAGACATAGACGCTGCAGTACAAGATCCTGAATTTGCATCCTTTATGGATGAGTGTTTGGCAAATGATCCCCAACACTATCTAGCAAAATTGCTAGTAGAAGGTGCCACACTACCACCAGGATTTGATATTCATAAATTGAAAACAATGTCAACTCAACCAACACAAACTGTGACATCTAGTGTTTCTATTCCTCAAATTACCGCAACGATACCAACTAGCATATCTACTCAAACATCATCAATTGTAAGCACAATCCCTTTCAACGTAACACAGGGTTTGCAATTTACTGTGGGAGCAACTTCCTCCAACCCCTTTGGCACCAACACGACTGGTAAGAGATCCAAGGTTGGCATGAAGATTCCTATACCACATCATAACACGCAAACTGGAAATATTCCTATACCAAATCAGACCATTCAGACAGGAAATATTCCTATACCAAATCAGAACATTCAAACAGGTAATATCCCTATACCAAATCAGAACATTCTAATAGGATATATTCCATCGCAAATCACAACCCATCATAGAACATGGCATTTCAAAATATCTACATTGATCCAAACAACACCAACAACATGTCCTTGACACAAGTAGATGTCCTCCAAAACCAAAATGCAAACTCTTCAACAACAGATGGACAACATGTCTATGTCAGGCAAACGAACTATCTCAACGCAAGACCTATGTCCATGCCCATTTGACAAGGCGCTTTATATGACACCTTTCCCCCATGGATACATTATACTGATTTTTCTTAATTATAATGGGAGAAAGAATCCTTTGGAACACATTAGAGAATTCTCAATGGCATGCATGGACATATCATATGACCCCACATACTTGATGCGACTATTTCCACGAACCCTTATCGGGATAGGACTAGAATGGTTTTCTAAATTACCATATGGCATACGATCTTGGGGTGAATTAGTAGAGAAGTTTGTCGAACATTTTGCCTTTAACATAGAAAATGAGGTAACAATAGCATCCTTGTGCCACACAACACAAGAAGACGATGAGACTTTCACCACTTTCTTCCAAAGATGGAGAAGTCTAGCTAGTAGATGTCTAGTTGAAATACCAGAAAAGCAAAAGGTCACAATATTCTTAGAAAACATCAATCCAAAACTGCGAAGCGACTTAAGGGTACACTATTATACTTCATTCATAGACTTGGTACAAAAGGGCATCATCCTTGAAAAAGGCCTTATTGACAAAGGAGAAATAAAGGTACCAGGCAGGAACCCAGTTGTCCAACATCAAAATGCACCAAACGATAGAAACAAATTCTGGTCTAGAAACAAAAATGTTACAAATGATGACATTGTTGATGATAAAAACATACATACGGGACCGGTTATCACACTTAGAGGTTACAACTCCAATCAAGACATGACGAATAGTCCAGATCAAACAACCAATTATGTCCAAAATTCATGGCAACAACGACCTCAAAGACGATTTCCTACACGTGAATATACACCTTTAGGACAACCAATCGAGATGATTTTCAAAGAATTGATTAAACACAATCTCATCAAACCTTTGGAACCAAGAGAGTATGATCTTGGACAGTTCAAACCTTCATGGTGGGACGATAACTCTTTTTGTGACTATCATCAAACGAAAGGACACAACCTACAACAATGTCGCCAACTAAGGAATATTATACAAGACTTTGTTGAAAACAGAATCATAGAGGTCGGTGGGCAGAAAAATACCAAGAACAGTGATCATAAGGTTTTCACAGATCCATTACATGACCACACAAAAGGAAAAGCCTCCAGTTCGAGACCCAAGAATAATCCATCAATCAGTTATGCCAATACCAAGTATGACTATGGTAAAGGAACGATCATAAATCACCTCCCAGCCGCAAGTGAGAACGTCAATACCATCATCATTAAGAAGCATCCATAATGCAATGTGAACACACGCAAAACTAAGATTACTATTCCAGGTCCTTCTTCTGAGCCATCTACGCAAACTTCCAAGTTTAAGTACAACCTTCTTGATCAATTGAGTAAAACTCCTGCACAAATATCTATCTTGGAATTGTTGACTTTATCACCTGAGCATCGAGCCATTCTTGACAAAGCTCTACAGAACACAACTGTTCCTACAGACTTAGATGTCAATCATTTCGAAGAAATGGTGGGATATTTAACCAACTCGCATCATGCCACATTTTCCCAACAAGATTACTCAACCGAAAGTCTGATCATAATGACCCATTACATCTTGAAGTCCTAGTCAATCAAACCAAGGTCAGACCAGTCTTGGTAGACGGAGGAGCAGGTTTGAACCTGTGTACCCTAAAATTGGTTAAGGCATTAGGATTCTCAGAAGATTGTGTAGACACCTCTAAGAGTATAGTCATCAAGGCTTACGATGATGAGGAAAGATCATCCAAAGGAGTTGTCACACTCCCTATCAGAATTGGCCCATCAGTTATGAACACCAGCTTCCAAGTCTTGGATCTCACCCTTCCGTATAACTTGTTGCTAGGTAGACCCTATATACACGCAATGAAATCTGTACCTTCCACGTATCACCAATGTATTAAATTCATGCATAATGGCACCAAGATCACAATTGATGGTGATCCAGATCTTTTTCAATACTGTACAAGCCTAAAGGGAATTCCACAAAGACAGGTACCCGTTAACCAAGAAGCTCCATCATCATCCACTTTATCCCTATACATTGACCCATCACATCTCACCAGGTCCATTTCATTCAAACCACCATCATCCACTCCTGAAGTCGAGATCCAAGACAAGGGTTGTGGAGAGTATCATATGAAGGCATCCTACTGTGTCAGTCAACTGATTCCACCTAAGGCATATGGCTTACCCATGGCAGATAGAAGACAATCAGTAGTCAAATTCCGTGTTCGCCCTACAATGACATTGATCAAATGGGGAGAGTTAAGTGAGGACTTTGTGGACCAAGGAGATATTACCTCATGGTTGTATCGAGAAGATAATGAATACCCCTCCCCGTCTATTCAAATAGCTAAGGACTAGTATGGAAAAGGCTTTAATATAATGCAAAATGAAGGCTATGACGGGCATAGTGGGTTAAGACTACATCAAATTGGTAGGATAAAATCGATCACTGTTTCACCACGACCGAAATACCTAGGGCTAGGGTGTCAACCGCTCAGAATTGGGTTTCCTAGTACTTTTTCACCATTTCAAGAGGAAGTGAGTGCTTGCGCAAACATCGAGATATCTCATGAACCACTTCCCGCAGTTTATGAAAAACCCCCAGTTTACGATGAATCCCCTGACTCGAGCGATTGTGAATGGGATTCCCTTTCCTCTAGTAGTACCATGAACCTAGATAATCTATTTGGCGAATTTGATCTCATGATAAAACCTGTACCAAAACCATCTAGTCCCCGTCATAGGAAGCACTTGTCCAAACAAGAATGGCATGAGAACTATCATTGGGAAACCCTTGATCATGCATCTTGGGCACCTGATAAACCATATTTCGACGACTCAGCCCTTACAATCATCCCACATCAAAGTTTACCTACCCGTAGGGAAAATAACAAGAAGGAGTTAGTCCAAAACTTCAGTGACCATGTCAACCACTCTATATTCACCTTGTCACCTTCCACCTTTAATAACTCTGATGATGACATGCCCCTCATATATCCTGAACTTATCGACTGGGATCAACAAGGTACACTTGTCATAGATACATTCAAGAACGACGAAGCAGTTGTTGAGTTCATGGGACTTCGAGAAGGCATACCAAGAGGGGATCATAAAGTTGGTTTTACCATAGACTTGGATGACAAGGCGTATTTTGGGGAGTCTATTTACACCTCTAGTGGCAAAAATGATGCTAAAAAGAAGAAAGACAATGAAAAGAAAAATGACGAGTCCCTAGGTGAAAACCAAAAGGCGTCTTTGGATGAAGAAACTGTCAAAATAAAGGACGTATCTGAGGGCGAAAAACTCTCTGAGGCACCCAAGGATAGAAGTTTAAATACTCTCCTCGTTGAACACGAAAATTCACCGATGCTAGTAGAAGAGTCTGTTGAAGTCAACATAGGTACAAAAGAGAATCCTCAGATGGTATATTTTGCAGCTTCTTTAACAAGGACAGAAAAACCCGAGTTTAAGGACTTCTTCAAAAAGAGACAGATAAAATTTTCATGGTCATATGCTAACATGCCTGGGCTGGATCTAGACCTAATATTGCACCATTTACCATTACAGCCAAGCATTAAGCCAGTCAAACAGAAGTTAAGGAAAATGCATCCACAAATTGCTCTACTAGTCAAGGCAGAACTTAAGAAACTCTTGGATGTTGGATTTATAAGGACGATAGACTATGCAGACTAGATATCAAATCTTGTACCAGTGACTAAACCATTGGGGGCATTCGCATTTGCACAGAATTCAGAGACATCAACAAGGCATGTCCTAAGGATGACTTCCCTTTGCCGAATATAGACATGATAATAGATCTTACAACAGGATATGAGATGCTATCCCTCATGGATGGTTTCTCTGGATATAACTAGATTAAAATCACACATGAAAACCAACACAAGACGACTTTCACATGTCCATGGGGCACATATTGTTGGAACGTTATGCCTTTTGGGCTTGAGAACGCAGGAGCTACCTATCAACGGGCAATGACTATGATTTTCCATGACTTTGTACACACTCTCATGGAAGATTATGTAGATGACATTATAGATAAATCATAAACAAGGGAAGGTCACTTAAAGGTTCTAGACAAGATATTCCAGAGGCTAGTGAATTACAACGTAAGGCTAAATTCGAAGAAGTGTGTCTTTGGAGTGAAATCAGGGAAACTGTTAGGGTATATCATTTCCCGAAGAGGCGTTGAAGTAGATCCAAAGAAAGTAAGAGCTATCATAGAAATTCCTTCTCTAGTCAGCATTGGTCAACTCAAAACCCTACAGGGCACATTACAGTCAATCAGGCATTTCATAGTACAACTGGCAGATAAAATACACCCATTTCAGCATCTACTCAAGAAAGGAGTACCATTTGTGTGGACACCTAAATTTCAGGAAGCCTTCCAACAAATGAAGGACTATTTGCTCACTCCACCAGTATTAATGCCACCTACAGAGGGAAAACCATTGATACTATACATTTCAGCAACTCAGTCGGCATTAGGAGCTCTTCTCGCACAACACGATGATCACGGTCATGAGAGAGCAGTCTACTACATCAGTCGTACCTTAGTGGGATATGAATTGAATTATAGCAACATAGAATGTGCCTGTCTTGCGATAGTCTTTGCTACCCAAAAACTTTGGCACTATATGCTCAATCGCCAAAAAATATTGGTTGCAAAGATTGACCCACTCAAGTACCTCCTAAGTAAAGCAACATTAACAGGCCGATTGGCTAAATGGGTTATGATACTTATTTTAAAAATTTATGGGTCATTTTCACACATGCATGACTTGAACTAGGATAAATAAAGTATTATATGACAATTAGGACTAGTCCATAGAAAAATGTGTTAGATAAGATCAAAAAAGGTTTAGGTTATTAGTCAACTTTCAAGCTACAATATGCCACTTGTACATTAGTCATTGCATAAAGGACCACCTAGTTAAAATAAGGATAAAATGAAGGAGAAACGTGTATAGGTGTGCAATTTCTTTTATATAAGGTGAAAAAAGGGGGGTTTCAAAAGGGTTGCAACCCTCTTGAAAGAGAGGGAAAAAAAAGAAACAAAACAACTTTGTTATAACAAAGCAAAAACAACATTGCAGCAAGGGTGTGCAATTTTCACCACTATGTAATTTTTTAGATATCTACAATAGAAACAAACTTCATTATAGACTAATAAATTATACTGGTATTTTGAATTTTTGATTTTTTATTGAATCTCTTTAAAATGGTGTTGGAATCTTCCTTACCGGTTATAAGGAATAAACTTTACCTATTTAAAATCTAGCTAACTTAGTTAACAATAACAAATAAAGAACCCTATATTTAAGTGTTGGGGCTTATCAAGTAACTAAAATAAGTGCATAGGTTTAAATATATAAAATATAATACTTCTCTCTAGATCTAATGGATATTTGGCTATGATAGGTGTTGTTGATTGATTCACTAATGTATCATAAAACTTGAGCTTGTCAAACAATCACCCTAAGACTACTAAATTTTATCTGATATTCTAGTCACTTATGAGCCTCTAGAACTAACCTTTGTGATTATGGGCCTAAACCCTACATATGAATCTAAACCTTGCATGGAGAAATGATCTTCACAAATTTTGATGCTACGAAATTGCCTTGATGTTTACAACATATTTTTAAAAGGGGTGATGTTGATCTAGACATGATTAAGGAGGTTGTTAGTTGAGAATTTTTCTCCTTTGGTCAAATGCATGCTATCGTTTTATGGTTGGTTCAATATTTGAAGACACAATAATTAATCATGCAATATGACTAGAATTTTATAACTATTGGCGTTATGTTAATGTTATGCTCATATAATGATGCAATGTCTAATGAAAGCTCACTTGCATGGTCTAGATGATGGACCTTGATGATAATTTAGGGTTTATCCCTTTCTACAACACCTTAAAATACACTTTGAACATTTTTATGCTTAAGTCAACTCATGATGGCTAGTTGGAAAGGGGAAACATGAGCCCAATTTAAAAATATATATAAATTTGAAAGTTTGAGGTCAAATGCATGCCAAAATTGAACCAAGGTGACGAAGGTTGATATTGGAAATTATATTAAAATCTTTGAGATATTTATAGATAGCTTAGATTATTTTGCTTTCATGCAAAAATATATCATTTTATGCACTGGTCATTGCATTACAAACAATTCTAGACAAAATAAGGTCAAAAGAATAAGTAAAAGTGTAAGGTCTGCATTTTTCACCATTACACTAATACAATAATCTTTAGAAATTATTAACTTTAAAATTTACTATTTTATAATAGTATTTGAATTTTGTATTCAATTGATATGAACTATTTTTAATCACATTGTTTTTTAAATTAATATATTTTTTTGTCATATATAAATAATTGTAATAACTATAAATAAAAATGATTTGAGATTGTTTTTATACTAATTATATATATATTTTTACATCAACATTTCACTCTACGATCCAATCAAAATAAATCATAAAATATAAACTTGAAAGATTACAGTAACCGATACAATCCTAAATAAATGAGACTCCATAATCCTGATTACTGCAATCCATTCTAAATTGATAATACGGTATAATTCAAAACATTGATTAAAACACATTCAAAATTATTAAACTGTCTCAAATAATCATACCATATCAATTATAAGTAATAGAAAAGCCCGGTAAAATTAATATTTAAAGTCAACTTTCGCAATCGGCATTGCTTTTATAAGTCATGTTCAACCTTCTCGTCAAGATTTCTATGGGAGAGGAACCTACAGCTTAATAACCCAGCTGCGATAAGACAATTTTGTCATGTAATAATTTTGGGCTTAATTAGCGCTCCTTGACTTGCTATTGTTTTTGCGAAAAAACGAAACCAATGACGTAAATACGGCCATCCAGCATTGTTTGCTTGCATAACCAGTGAACCACCGACATATGCGCCACTTGAATTTGAAACGACCATTTATCTTGAGATTCAATGTTGCACCTAAGGAGAAATGGTGGCCACGTAAACTAAATACTTTTTAAAAAAAAATCGGAAGCAGAGCGTGGAAAGATTACAGCAATACAACTGGTACGTACACTCGGAGTCATCGTTCAATGCCCGCCGTACTCTCAGCTCCTACGTGCATTCCACATTTGGATAACTATCATCTAAAGTCGCCGACATGACTAACCCTTCCGGCTTACTTTAAGTAGAGACCATTCTATGCAATTTGTAATCCAAATAACTTTAGCCCAGTAGAAGTAATGGATTGTATTTGTAAGCTGTTATTTCTTCTAGTGGTACTGGTATATGTGGAAGCAGGAGTATACAGTAGAGTACCGTGCTAACTACCGAGTCACACCAGTAACATCTGTTGAAGACATATTTCAGTTGGTCTTCTTCAACACCACGCCCAATGCATACGCTCTGGCTGTCCGCATGGGATACTACAGCAATGCTGAAACCATGCGCTTCGTGTGGACTCCAAACAGACACCACCTTGTCTCGGAGAACGTCACTCTCAACTTCACAAGCAGAGGAGATTTGGTGCTCTTCGATGCCAACGGCAGCCTCGTCTGGTCTACCAACACTGCTAATAAGGGCGTCGTAGGGATCGAACTCCGGACCAACGGAAACATGGTGCTCTATGACAAAAAGAACAGAACCGTGTGGCAGAGCTTCGACTCCCCCACAGACAGTCTCTTGGTGGGGCAGTCATTAGACATAAACCGAGTGAAGCAGCTGGTAAGCCGGACTTCGGAGAAGGACGGCTCAGAGGGGCCTTACAGTCTACAAATGGAAGCCGGCGGCTTTGCGCTATACGCCAGTTTGCCTAATCCTCTGCCCTACTGGACTCTCAGCTTCTACGGCAGTGAAAGAAAGGACTTGTTCGCCATCACGCACACCTGCGAGCGGCCGGTTGCCAGCATCACCTTCCTCAGCGATCCCGAGGCCGAGAAAGGCTTTCGCCAGATAATCGAAATGGGACTGAGCAATGCAAGCGCTCCGGCACAGCAGAGAGCACCCGAGCTTTGCAATCTCACTTCCGAATCCACAGCTCGCTATGCCTTTAATTTTCCCAGGTTTCATACCACCTTGTCGTTTCTAAGGCTGGACTGGGATGGAAATCTGAGAATGTATACATACTCTCCCGATGCAGAATACAATACTTGGGACATCACATATGAGCGGTTTAAGAGCGGCGAAGAAATATATGGGTGCGGCCCGCCAAAGAAGTGTGGGTCCCTAGGAGTGTGCCAAGACAGCACTTGCGTGGCATGCCCTCAGCCTGATGGCGTCAAGGGGTGGAGGCCCTAAATGCTCTCCTCTAAAGCTACCCACCTGTAGTGGGAGAAACACTGTTTCCGTGGACTTTTATAAACTGGTTGGGGTGGAGCATTTCTCTAACAAATATGCAGCGGGAATTGGTAAGTTAACAGTGGCGGAATGCAAGAGGAGGTGTTTGAGCGACTGTAAGTGCGCCGCCTTCTTCTATTGGCAGGAGTCGTCAACATGCTTCCTTACACAGAGCTTATATACTCTGCAGCAACTTGGCAACAGCACACATCTTGCCTTTATTAAGTACGCCAAAAGAGTGTAATGGTCCTCTCATCCTATTAAATATAGGAAATTCCATAAAAGGAATCGTAAAATAAAACCAGTCCCATGTCGATTGGAAATTCGTGGGATTTTATTATATATATGTACTGGTATTTAAATCAATAATATTGTACGCTCATTTTCGCGCTATTTTGTGCTTGAACAAAGTAAAAGTACCTGAACAGGTAAAAAATATACACCTTAATTCTAAATTCGGAGAGAGTTTATGATGAATATATTTGTAATGATAAAAAACCCTCATTTCGGTTAGCTTATTAGTATATAAGTGATGTTTTAGCAGATATATTGGTTAATAAGCTGAGTCTAATTTAATTTTATTTCTATATATTTTAAGGAATTGTTTTATATTTTTATTTTATTTATTTATTATTTTTGATCAAATTTGTAAGTATGAAACTAACTTTTTTTTTACATATATAAAAATGATCTCATAGTTTGTACTTTCAAATTTGAATCTAGGCCCAAGTCAATCCTTCTAAATAGCCATTATAAGCCTACTTGCACACATAAATTATTAGCTTGTGTATTAGGATGTTATATATAAGAACAAACTCTAATTCATATGCATTTATAAAGGAATCAATTTGAAATTTAATAGAACAACCAATAGTAGAGCACTATTGTAACCATACCAACTTGCATCAACATGTTAGGCATCACTACATGTTAACTTGTTATCTTTTACCATATTTACCAAATCATTGAATTAGTAATAGGGCTTTGACCAAAGAAGAACCTTCCTAGCCTAGCAAACTCCTAAATAGTGTCTATCCACACCACCTCTTTCCAAATATAAGATCTAACATCAAGGAATGTAAGTTTGAATATCCATTTATATACAAACCATTTCTACATGCAAGGTTTAGATCTACAAGCAAGTTTCGATCAATTTCATATGTACAAAACTAAAGTAGAACATTAAAGATAGGAAACAAATGACACACGGTGTCCATTTGATCATTTCAAGTGCATTAATAACACAACAAGCCAATTTATGACATTTATCACAAGGAATCTTCCTCAAATGTAGAACTAGGCACCATTATTTTATTTCTTTAAATCCAAGCATTTATTTTAGTAAAATTATCAATCTGAGCTCATTAATTATAGGATAATTTGATTTTCTTGATTGGTTATTTATTTACCTTAGGTTTTATTTGAAAATATTAGTTATTTGATTCATCTAAGCGGGTAGGATACTACTACTAGAGGTGTAGTTTTGTTGCCTAAGCATCTTGATCCTTTCAGGTTAGATGTTAGACTAGCAAAGTCGTTTAAGATCCCTAAGACCAAAACACTACCAAACTTTGTCATGATTGTTCTCTCAAACTATTACACCCAATAATGTATCATTTAAACCTATATGACAATGTCAAGTCCAACTACAAATACCAATCTCAAGCTTTGTCAACTACAATTCATTTTCTCATGGTGGGGAAGAAAATGTTGCAAAATACTTTAGTTTTTTTGCAATGAATGACTATTAAGAGTGATTTTGCATTGTGTTCCTCATCATACTGAACCAAAAATGCTAAGGCATCCTGAAGGATGGATTACTTCTATTGTAGATATATTTTTTTCTACCCGAGTGTCTCAAACCAATATTAAAAAGGAAACTTTATAATTAAAATGACAAATTACATTTATAAAAGATGATTCACAAATATTTTCATCTCATGACAAGTGCTTAGCATTATTAACTAATAGTTTAGACTTATATGTATAAAACAATATTTGTCTTTAGTGGACATATACCAAAAACAACTCATTAAATCTATCTTCATTTGTGAAAAAAACACATGATATTAAAGATATGATATTTCCACAATACAAAAATTTCTCAATAATCCATCATTAAAAAAACAAAATATCTTTCAAAGTATCAACATTTGACCCGCTATGTGATAAGATACGAGACATTTACAATGAACATGTTACAAACTTGCCGTTTCGTTAAACAAATACTAAATTATAAACATTACACGTGGCGGATAAGTTTGTCGTGTGTAACATTGAAGGACTTGTCTCCATTCCATATAGTCCACCAATAACATCTTTGACGCCATGGAAAATATCTAAATGTTCACAAACATCTTTTGCTGTGTGGTAAATTATATATATTGCTCTTTCAATTATTGAAAATGGACTTGCACAATCTCAAAATCTAACTTCATTCTATAAAACAAATATCTAACAACGCAAAATCTCACTTCATCAGTCATCTTATCAAAGCAGGTACTTCCCACTATTTCAAGATGGTCTTCCTAAATAATATCAGTCTCAGGATAACATTGCTGATGACACTTGACAATGGAACCCACTTAGCATACAGTCGCCTTTAGCTTTCCCTCTTTAGCCCTGAATTAAAGTAGCATAACAGTAAAATGATAATCTTCCTTTCTTATTTATAATATCTTAAAACATTTATTGGATCCAAAAGCCTTCAGATCAGTCACAAACTCTATCTCTATAATGAAATAAATCAGACTGATAAGGCTAGGATCTGGACAAAACGGTGCAGGTTACTGACCTGTTATTCTATTTGCTAAGCAAAATAGATTTCACGTCATTATGACGGCCATACTGGTAAGGACTAAATTAAACCGTCTTTACAGTCTTGATAAAGGCAAGATGGGTGCTATTACCACGCTGTTGCAGAGTATCGAGACTCTGCGTAAGGAAGCACGTTGAGGACTCCTGCCAATAGAAAAAAGCCGCGCACTTACAGTCACTCAAACACCTCCTCTTGCATTCATCCACCTTTATTTTCCCTATTCCTGCAACATATTTGCTGGTGAAATGTTCGGCTCCCACCACCTCGTAAAACTCGACAGCGACACTGCTGGAGTTGCAGGCGGGAAGCGACGGAGGAGAGCAAGCGCTGGTCCATCCTTGGAGCCCCTGCGGTTTCGGGCACGCCACGCATTGACTGTCTTCGCACAATCCCAACGATCCGCACTTCTTCGGCAGCCCACAACCATAAAGTCCACCGTACTTAAACCTCTCGTAAGTGATATCCCACGTATTGTATTCTATCTGGGGAGAGTATGTATACATTCTCAGATTGCCATCCCAGTCCAGCCTGACGAACGACAATGTGGTGCTAAATCTGGGGGTGGTGAATGAGTAGAGAGCGGTGGAGGTTTCGTCGGAAGTGAGTTTGCAGAGCTCGGGTGCCCTCATTTTCGGCGGAGCAGTGGAATTGGCGAGGCGCATTTCCATCATTAGGGGGAAGCCATTGTCAGCGTCCGGGTCGCTGAGAAAGGTGATGCTTGCCAAGGGGCGCTTGCAGGTGTGCGTGATGGAGTACAAGTCCCTTATTTTGTTGTCGAAGTAGCTCAGCGTGTTGTACGGCATAGGGACGGGCAAACTGGCGTAGAGAGCAAAGCCGCCGGCTTCCATTACGAAGGTGTAAGGTCCCTCCGACCCATCTTTTTCCGAGGCCCGGCTGACGAGCTTCTGCACTCCGCCTGCCTTCAACGATTGGCCCACCAAAAGAGTGTCGGTAGGATAATCGAAGCTCTGCCACACGGTTTTGTTTTGGGTGTCATAGAGGACCAAATTTCCGTCGGTGCGGAGTTCGATCCCCACAACGCCCTTCTTTGAAGTGCCGGTAGACCAGACGAGGCTGCCGTCGGGGTGGAAGAGCGCCAAATTTCCGTCGGTTGTGAAATTGAGAGTGCTTCTCTCGGGGACGGGGCGGTTTCTGTTGGCCGTCCAGACGATCCGCATGGTCTCGGCTTTGTTGTGGTTGCCCATGCGAATGCCGAGGGTGTAGGCGTTGGGCGTGGTGTTGAAGAAAAGCATCTGAAAAATGGCCCCCGGCTGAGATGCCAATGGCACGGGTCGGTAGTCGGCATTGTACTCGACGGTGTAATACCCCATTTCTCCTTCATTCACGTAGGAAAAGGGTTCCTTGGCATATGCCTGGACTATTACGAATAACAGAACTACTAGGAATGCCTTAGAATCCATGACTGTATGACTTTGGAATACAAAGTGCGTTCGATAGATCTGTATTTAAGTGGTGGGAAAATGAACTACTAACCGACATTTAGATGATAGCCATCCAAAATAGAAAGGCGTCGCATTCAACGCGTATTGAAATTTGGGGTCAATGAACAGCTCACTATAGTGAGGCCACTGGCAAATAGTGCTAAAAATTAATCCCATTCCCTCGTTTGCGTCTTTGAATTGAATCCTCATATGAGAAAGTCATCTGAGCAGCCGCCATGGTCAAACATTACTTACACTGCAGAAACATGCTCATTGATACAATGCTTATCCACATCGATGTACTTCAAATGTTGACGTCAGAATTTTTAGAACGTAACAACTGTCAAGTCTATGCCGCCCAAGGATCACGATTCATGATCACCACGTGTGTTGCATCCACAATGTCTACCCAGCCCCAGGAATGCACCGGGCCATGGATATGCCTCATCATGCACATTCCATTCAAAAGCAGTAAATCCCGTAAATCCGTGCAGCTTGCTTTTTGATTTTCGAGCACAAAGTACGATAACGTCTGGCAGCAAAAAAAAATTAAAGAGTTCATACATATCTATTTAATATATTTAAAAAATCTTTTATAAACTATTTAAAATATGAGATTAACAATATAAATTATTTTTTTAATATATTATTCAAAATATATATAAACTCTTTTATAATTTTTATTTAAGATTTTAGTGATTATTAATAAAATACATTAAAGAATTTATATATTAAAAAAATAAATTATAGAATAGTTTTTTAAACAAATAAAATAAAATAATATTTAATAAATACAAATAGATTAATATTGAAGTAAAATAAAATAATTTTTAATCATATAAAAATTAATAAAATAAAATCAATTTTAATAAATATTGTAACTCAAAATTGATATTAGATATATTTATATTATTAAAATTATTTTTTAATCAATTTTTTAATTTAAATTCTATAGAACATTTAATAAATAATAATATAAATAGGTTAATGTATTCTATAGAACATTTAATTTTTTAATATATAAACTCTTTAATGTATTTTATTTTATTAATATATTAAAAAAATAGTTTATAAAATAAAATACATTAAAGAGTTTATATATTAAAAAAATAAATTATTGAATAATTTTTAAACAAATAAAATAAAATAATATTTAATAAATACAAATAGATTAGTTTTGAAGTAAAATAAAATAATTTTTAAGCATATCAAAATAATTTTATTATATAAAACAATTAATAAAATAAAATAATTTTTAATAAATATACTAAATAATTAAAATTTATTTAATATATTTGTTGCAACACTAAATATTATTATATAAAATAATTATTTATATTTAAATATATTTAAGTAAATTTTAACTATTTATATTTAAATGTTATAAAAGATTTTATAAAATTCATTCTTATAAACTTTTTTAATTTAAAAAGGAGTGTAAACTAAATTAATTTTTTTTTATAAGAGTGAATTTTATATCATTTTTAAAAAACTATTAAGAATATTTTTTTTACAAGAGTTAAACAAGATCAATAATCACTAAATGTTAAATTAAAAGAATTATAAATATCATGTTTAAACAATTCTTAAAATATGATTAAACATACAAACAATTATAAGAATGTAATATTCTATTAAATGTATAAATAATTTATAAAAAAACAGTAAATATAATTTAAGGACTTAAACAATATATTTCTTTGCTGTCTAAACTTAAAAATAATTATATATTAAACATTTAATATATTATTATCCATATTTATATTTATATTTTTTTATTTAAATATAATTTAAACTTAATACTTAAAATTTAACATTGTATAAATATGGTTAAGTAAATTTTAATTGTAAACAATAAAAATATAAACAAATTCTAATTCTAATTCTTTTAATTTATATTTAATAATATTTATAATATAATATATTAAATAGTAAACAAATTATGCTTAATTTAAACCCTAACAATTTTTAAATATTTATAAAAGCTAAATTTAAATATGACAGTAATGTTTTTTTCTATTCATAAGTAAAATAAATAAATAATTTAAAACATAAATTTTCTGAATTACTTTACATTGTACAGCTATGACTGCTTTTAAATATTTACGGAGGAACTGACTACGAAAATTTAAAAAAATATGGAGCCTGTCATTCGTACTTTTATCATGCATTATCGTACTTTGTGCTCGAAAATCAAAAAGCAGGCTGCACGGATTTACGGGATTTACTGCTTTTGAATGGAATGTGCATGATGAGGCATATCCATACCTCGGTGCATTCTAAAATTAATACAATTAAAATATATTAACAAAAAATGCATTCTAAAATTTTATTAGATTTTATTAATATTTTAAATATTTTAATAATTTTAAAATTATAATTAAATATTGAAAGTTTTACATAAAAAAATAAAATAAATATAATATATATTTAATAAAAAATAAATATAATCTAATACTTTATAAATAAATGCTAAATTTATACTTTGCACTCCTCACATATTCCCATGCATTACTAAAAAGTTTGCACGGTCAATAGGGAATAACGATGCATTAAGAAAACACAGACAGTTTACATGGGACGAGAGAAATGAGGAAGTGGATGGCATCCATGCCCATGCATCCATGTCGGGTGCATTCCTGGGGCTAGGTAGACGTTGCCTGCTTTATGGGGCTATGAATTTACTGTGGAAAATAAAATTGTCTAGAAAATCTGGATGTTAGGTCAATTCTTTATAGCGAGCACCAAACCTTTTAGCATGCAAAGTGCACGGATAACAAAGATTCTACAAATTCCAACTGTTACAACAACAGCATTACACAAGGCAGATGGACTCTAGCTGTTGACAGCATGTATGGTCATTTCATTTTTCTTTTTGATTTATAGTGTATTATTTAATATGGGAGCATGAATCGGAGCCAGTTAATTGCTAGACAAAATTCACCTATGTACATCAAAAAATGCATGAAAAACATATACATAAACATACATAGATACATACATAACATAACAAAACATCATAGTGTGGGGCCCGTCAGACGTCTGAAACCGATGGAGGAGACGAAACGTCCAAGCTACGGTCAGACAAGAGTTAACAGCACCGTTAGGTGCGTTTTCGCGTCCGTTGTCGAGCGAAAAAACGAGCAGGTTAACTTCGTCGGCAAGTTTCATTTTTGTGGCGCGGGAAAAGTGGAAGGGAATGACGTGGGCCTTTTCTATTTGGAGAAAGCAAGGCGAAAATACTATTTGTTTTGTTTCCTATCTGCACGTTGAAAATGAAAGCTAAAGGTCTGAGAGCACGTGGACGAATTCGAGGAGAATACCGACCAAATTAGCTGAAGTGTGGAGTGCACGTGGAGGATTTGGAGAAGAATACACACAAAATTGAGGTGAGGGGTAATTTTGTTGCAAGCAGAGAGTTTTACAAGTTCTTTGTGTTTGAAATTTTGGAAACAAAATGTGGAGTATTTCAATTGCTTGAATGTCTTCAAAATCACACATTCCATTGTTGTGTTTAAATTTTGCACCATTGAAAAAAGAAACTACAAAAAGTAATTCTGAATAGGAAATGCAGTAATGGGTTTCAATAAAAAAACTGTACAAAATTATTCTGAATGGGAAACACGATGTTGGGTTTCATTTATTTGAATCTTCTTGTTTTAATGTAGAGGGTTTTACAAGTTCTTTGTTTTTGAAATTTGGAAAAAAGAATGTGGAGTATTTCAGTTGCTTGAATGTCTTCAAAATCACACATTCCATTGTTGTGTTTAAATTTCGCACCATTGAAAAAATAAACTGCAAAAAATAATTCTGAATGGGAAACGCAATGTTGGGTTTCAATAAAAAAATTGTACAAAATTGTTCTTAATGGGAAACACAGTGTTGGGTTTCATTTATTTGAATCTCTTTGTTTTAATGTAGAGGGTTTTAAAAGTTCTTTGTGTTTGAAATTTGGGAAACAAAATGTGGAGTATTTCAGTTGCTGGAATGTCTTCAAAATCACACATTCCATTGTTGTGTTTAAATTTCGCACCATTGAAAAAATAAACTGCAAAAAATAATTCTGAATGGGAAACGTAGTGTTGGGTTTCAATAAAAAAACTGTATAAAATTGTTATTAATGGGAAACACAGTGTTGGGTTTCATTTATTTGAATCTCCTTGTTTTAATGTAGAGGGTTTTACAAGTTCTTTGTGTTTGAAATTTGGGAAACAGAATGTGGAGTATTTCAGTTGCTGGAATGTCTTCAAAATCACACATTCCATTATTGTGTTTAAATTTCGCACCATTGAAAAAATAAACTGCAAAAAATAATTCTGAATGGGAAACGCGGTGCTGGGTTTCAATAAAAAAACTATATAAAATTGTTATTAATGGAAAACACAGTGCTGGGTTTCATTTATTTGAATCTCCTTGTTTTAATGTAGAGGGTTTTACAAGTTCTTTGTGTTTGAAATTTGGGAAACAAAATGTGGAGTATTTCAGTTGCTCGAATGTCTTCAAAATCACACATTCCATTGTTGTGTTTAAATTTCGCACCATTGAAAAAGAAAACTGCGAAAAATAATTCTGAATGGGAAACGCAGTGCTGGGTTTCAATAAAAAAACTGTATAAAATTGTTCTAAATGAGAAACACAGTGTTGGGTTTCATTTATTTGAATCTCCTTGTTTTAATGTAGAGGGTTTTACGAGTTCTTTGTTTTTAAAATTTGGGAAACAGAATGTGGAGTATTTCAGTTGCTGGAATGTCTTCAAAATCACACATTCCATTGTTGTATTTAAATTTCGCACCATTGAAAAAATAAACTGCAAAAAATAATTCTGAATGGGAAACGTAGTGTTGGGTTTCAATAAAAAAACTGTATAAAATTGTTATTAATGGGAAACACAGTGTTGGGTTTCATTTATTTGAATCTCCTTGTTTTAATGTAGAGGGTTTTACAAGTTCTTTGTGTTTGAAATTTGGGAAACAGAATGTGGAGTATTTCAGTTGCTGGAATGTCTTCAAAATCACACATTCCATTATTGTGTTTAAATTTCGCACCATTGAAAAAAAAAAAACTGCAAAAAATAATTCTGAATGGGAAACGTAGTGCTGGGTTTCAATAAAAAAACTGTACAAAATTATTCTTAATGGGAAACACAGTGTTGGGATTCATTTATTTGAATCTCCTTGTTTTAATGTAGAGGGTTTTACAAATTCTTTGTTTTTAAAATTTGGGAAACAGAATGTGGAGTATTTCAGTTGTTGGAATGTCTTCAAAATCACACATTCCATTGTTGTGTTTAAATTTCGCACCATTGAAAAAAGAAACTGCAAAAAATAATTTTGAATGGGAAACGCAGTGCTGGGTTTCAATAAAAAAATTGTACAAAATTATTCTGAATGGGAAACACAGTGTTGGGTTTCATTTATTTGAATCTCCTTGTTTTAATGTAGAGGGTCTTACAAGTTCTTTGTGTTTGAAATTTGGGAAATAGAATGTGGAGTATTTCATTTGCTAGAATGTGGAGTATTTTAGTTGCTCGAATGTCTTCAAAATCACACATTCCATTGTTGTATTTAAATTTCGCACCATTAAAAAAAGAAACTGCAAAAATAATTCTGAATGGGAAACGCAATGCTGGGTTTCAATAAAAAACTGTACAAAATTATTCTGAATGGGAAACACAGTGTTGGATTTCATTTATTTGAATCTCTTTGTTTTAATGTAGAGGGTTTTATAAGTTCTTTGTGTTTGAAATTTGGGAAACAGAATGTGGAGTATTTCAGTTGTTGGAATGTCTTCAAAATCACTCATTCTATTGTTGTGTTTAAATTTCGCACCATTGAAAAAAGAAACTACAAAAAATAATTCTGAATGGGAAACGCAGTGCTGGGTTTCAATAAAAAAACTGTACAAAATTATTCTGAATGGGAAACACAGTGTTGGGTTTCATTTATTTGAATCTCTTTGTTTTAATGTAGAGGGTTTTAAAAGTTCTTTGTGTTTGAAATTTGGGAAACAGAATGTGGAGTATTCAGTTGCTGGAATGTCTTTAAAATCACACATTCCATTGTTGTGTTTAAATCTCACACCATTGAAAAAGGAAATTGCAAAAAATAATTCTGAATGGAAAATGTAGTGTTGGGTTTCAAAAAAAAAAACTGTACAAAATTATTCTGGGAAACACAGTGTTGGGTTCCAGTTATTTGAATCTTCTTGTTTAAATGTAATGGGTTGTCTCATGGTGGGTTGCTTGTTTCTTAACACCCATGGGTTTTCAACATGGAATGTTACTTGAATGTCTTCCAAATCACACATTCCATTGTTGTGTTTAAATTTTGCAACATTGAAAAAAAAGGTGCGGAAAAGAATTCTAAATGGGAAACACAATGTTGGGTTTCAATTATTTTAATCATCCACTTGAAATTTAAAGGGTTTTGTTATGGTCGGTTGCTTGCTTCTTAACACCCACGTTTTTGTTAAAGTGGCAGAATTTTGATCCCAGGTTTTTCTTCGTCATGGTGCTTCCTGGTGAAGTTGCGGAACGGGAAAACAAGTCAGTACCAATCATTCAGCCTAATTTAATGTGGCTTAAGGAAGAACAACTCGACATTGTTTCTAAGCTACGTTCACTTGCATGGAAGGAAAATTTTAGCTACGCCGAATATTGGAGGGTGGCCGCTGTCTTAGATAGAGAGGAAGAGCAAGCCGAATTTAATAATTTGCTTAATGAAATGCTTGCAGAGATTTTACGGGGTTCGGCTCCTCCAGTTGTTTAACGAACTTGGTTTCTATCGACAGAAACTGAATCTTTACTTTACATGCATGAAAATTTTGTAATTATGAATAGTGACCGAATTCGTAGGGTGTAATGGAAACAGTGTTCATTTATTAATGAATTATTGCAACCTTGGTCGTTTTTAATGAGGATTGCGAATAATTATTGGAGAAAAAAAAATTGGGAGGAAAGAAATAGACAAAAAAGGGGGAGAAGGGCATTTTCTATTTTCAGACAATTTTGTTACGCAGCCATGGAGCCTTTGAATCCATATTTTGTATTGAGAAAAAAGGAAATAAGATTGAATCCTGTAGTTTGTTAATATTTTCTTGATCACAAATGTCTTTGTTCTTCTGTGATCATTCTTAAATATGATATTTGCTAAGTCGAATAGTGTTGATGATATATTTGTTGAATTTGTGAATTCTAAAAGAAATCATCTTGTCAAATTAGTTTGTTGTTTTTATCTTTGTTTGTCTCAATATGGAATGTTACAATACAATATGAATATCTTCCAAATCACACATTCCATTGTTGTGTATAAATTTTAGTCGATTGATAAGAAAATTCCACAAAATAATTCTGAATGGGAAACACGGTGTTGGGTTCCAGTTATTTGAATCTCCTTGTTTAAATGTAGGGGGTTGTGTCATGGTGGGTTGCTTGCTTCTTAAAATCCAAGGTTTTGCAATATGGAATGTTACAATATAGTATTCAACTGTCTTCCAAATCACACATTTCATTGTTGTGTTTAACTTTCGCACGATTCACAAAATCAATTGGAAAAAAAAAATGTGATTTGGAAAACACAGTATTGGATTTCAGTTATTTGAATGTCCATGTTTAAATGTGAAGGGTTGTCTCATGGTGGGTTTCTTTCTTCTTAACACCTCCCAATTTGAAACATAGAATGTTACAAAACCATATGAATGTATCCAATATCACATATTCCATTGTTGTGTTTGTATATCACATGATTGAAAGAAAAGTGAAAAAAATTATTGTGATTCAGAAAACACAGTGTTGGGTTTCAGCTATTTGAATGTCCATGTTCAACTATCAAGGGTTGTCTCATGGTAGGTTGCTTGATTCTTAACACCTACAGTTTTGCAACATGGAATGTTACAGGACAGTATGAATGTCTTCCAAACCACACATTCCATTGTTGTGTTTGAATTTCGCATGATTGAAAGAAAAGTGCAGAAAAAAATTATTATTCAGAAAACACAATGTTTGGGTTGTTAGAATGTCCGATTTTCAGCATGCGTTTGTGTTATATTTTATGCGTAGCTCAATTGAATCTATCACCTTTAATTTTTCTCGATTGAATCCGGAACATCCTATTGGTTTTATGTGGGTGAGAGCAATGCAAGCACATTTTATCTATGTTTAATGAATGATTTTTTCCTTCTTCACACAATCCACACTAATTTTTAAGTATTCATCCAATTTTGTGATTTCCTAGAATGGGGAGAGGTTTGAAATGGAAGAAGCTAGACGAATTGGAGGTGCAAAATGTAGAAAATGGAAGCTCTCCTTTTTTGTCTTCCGATTTGGAATGGGCTACTATTTCCATCAACAAGGATAAGGTCCCTGACCTTGTTGCAGCAATTCCTCTTACAAGACTTGATCAGTTCATTCACGGTGAAATGTACGTTGAAGGTGTAGAAGAAAAAAAAATTGGACAAAAAAATAAGAGATCCTACCACCTCCTATGCCGTCTACGATAAAACTTATAGCAAAACCATTTTGTATAAAAGGTTTGTATATATCGACATTCATTTCTATGGCCGAATGATATTTTACTCTCTTGCTTGAACATGATGAGATGATGCCTTTCTTGCAGCTACTGGTGTCAATACGGTCCTAAAGTCAATAAAAATCGGCCTCCACCAGAGAAGAAACCACATAAGACGTTTTTACAAAAGCAAGGTTGTCAATACCACTTCATGGTAAAGGTTATGGAAGGCAAACCCAATGTTGCCTATATTATCTACAAAGAAATGTTCCACGTAGCTAAAAACGGTGAATTTTTCCATGGCATTCATGACACAAGTGGAGAGAAGCGTTCTATATTTGTCGCTAATCTATCAACGGAGTGCAAAAGCTATATTCAAAGCCTTTTGCTCATGGATGTCAGTGTCAATGCAATAATGGATAGACACGTCAACGATCCTCTGTTATGTGGCATGATGTCCAAGAGCTATCAATTCCTTACAAGAAAGGATGTAATGAATGTGTGGTGAAAGGTGCATTGTACTTACGCACAAAAACGCAAAGTTGATTCCACAAGTATCCTACTGTGGAGTGGAGAAGACTTTGAACACTTCTTCTACTTTCAATGACCTGATGGGAACAATACACCTTTTGTTATCGGGGTTCAGACTCCATGGATGTTGGATAGGATGGTTAGCTTCTCGCATAATTCAGTCATCTCGATGGATTCCACGTTTGCAACTAACAAATATGAGGTGAGGCCTTACAAACATTGACAAATAGTTCATCGTATTTTCAATGATCTTACTAGCTATAAACTTCACAATGCTCATGTTGAGTTGTTCTCTCTACAGTACCCATTGTATACTCTCCTCATTTTTGACGAGCAATAGAGTGGTGTGCTGGTTGCGTGGGTATTCTCCTCACGAAACAAGATTGAGGACATCTCTGCGTGGCTACGTGTACTGCTCAAACGTGGAAGAAGAGCCAGGCCCGACTGGAGAATCAATTCATTTTTTACCGATGATGTGACTGCAGAGATCCAAGCCATACATTATGTGCATCCCTTTCTTCATTTGTGTACCTTTCTCATTTGCTATTCATTTACAATGCCATTTTCTCATACAATCGAGTAGTAAACAATATCGTTTGTATTGTCTATTAGGGCTATCTTTCAATGTCGTGTGCTTCTGTGCCTTTGGCATGTCAAAAGGGCTTGGCTAAAGAATGTATACAAGTATGCAGCCAAGGAAAGGGCAATGGGCGTCTTCCACAGTCTTGGCACGATCATGATGGCAATCGTTGACACTAAAGATTGTGTCACTCAGCTATTGAACTCTTTTTTTGAGGAGTTCAATGATTAGGCCCGATTCTTAGAGTACTTCAAGAAGACTTGGTGCGAAGGAGAAGGTCGAATTGGTCAGTTAACAATTTTTTTCACCTCGCATGATTCGCACCATTCAAATTCTTTGATGTCACATCTAATATGTTGTGGCTTACTTGATTATTCGTTGTTTTTGTTCGCAGCCATGTGGGCAAAAAATTGCAGTCTATTCCCACATGCCAACCAGGATACGAATGCAGCCATTGAGTCGTACCATTGCATACTAAAAACTCGGTACTTGTGCGATCATTTAAAAAAATGCAATAGGAGAATGGACAATTTGTATTACACACTTGTGTATAAAATGAAACCATTCTATATGCAAAAGGAAAATTTGTAGCATTATGATTTTCTAAAGAACAAAAAATATTTAAATATGCGATCTAGTGTGGAGCAAGCCAAGGCAATTTCAGGCGATGATTGTATTCCCAATGAAACAGATCTTGGACGGTACTGGGTGAAAATTAAAAGTAGGTCAATGCACTACCTTGTTCAGAAATTTGGGGAGCACCTTTTTGTTTGTGATTGCCCTTGGAGTTTGGAGGGGAACACTTGCAAGCATGTCGTCAAGGTTGCTCACTTGATTAAAAGATCATCTGCCCTTGAAGGGGTGGTCCATGGTAAGTGAATTTCAATTCGAATTGCATTACTTTATTGGAGTCAATTGTGTTTTGCATGTTCTATAGCCTAATACAAATTTCTTTTGGGTCCTCATTTAGATGGGGGAGGTCAACCAATTGATTCAAACATAGATTTCAACTAGACATTGTCAGAGGGGGCCGTAGAAGAAAACAACCCTAATGTTCTAACCCCTGTGCAAGCTCCTTCTATGACTCATGTATATGATGAACATGTGGTGACAATGTCTCTTTTCAATGACACTAACGATCTCTTGAAGAAAGTGATGCGTACACCACCATAATCTCTACAACAGGTGCAGTCATATGCAAAATGTGTGGACAGGTTTGTAGAGGACCTACGACAATCAAATGCATTTCCATTTGAATTCATTATGGGTCCTGATCAAGCTGCAAGTAGCACCGTTCGCATGCGTCCATGGTTTAGTGCAACTAGGGATCGTCCTCGATGTCAAACCCGGCGTACGAAGCATTCCACACAACAGTCAGATCACCGAACCCCTTTGGATGACTCCTTTACATTGTCCGTGAACAATAGTTTCAATTTGAATGTCAATATGCAATGTCAGACTTCAGGTGCAACTGCTATGGATGTGGCAGAGGATACAACATCTAATACAGGTGAGTATGAGAAAACCCATTTCAATTTCTTTATTGTAATAGGAAATGGTATTGCAGATTCCTTTTTCCAGTATGTGCTTGTACCATGCCATGAACTTTATGATTTCGTTTATGGATTTTTTTGTTCACTTCAGCAATCAAAGCTCGAAGTAAATTTTGTGTTGGAAACATATGGGCAAATATTGAAAAAGAGTGTTTTTCTTGAAGTAGGTGTTGTTAAAAGAGTACAACGTGAACTTCAAAACATTCATTTCTCACAGCCTGCATAAAATAATAATTGAGGCACAGCCCACTGTGTTTTCCATGATGCAACTGTTATGTGAATAATGTGTTGGGAAGAGATCGAACAAGAGTGTTTTGCTGAAAGTAAGGGTTGTTAAAAATTATTAAGCTCAAATTCAATACATTGTCCTCTTACTGTGTGCGTAACACTAGTTGTTGTCTTCTTACTGTTTTTGCTAGAGTAAGGGGTGTCATAAAACAAGAAACTGAAGTTTAAAAGACTATTTTGTTAGAGTCCATAAAAAAAAAAAAAAGTGAGGCACAACCCACTATGCTTTCCATGATGCTACTGTTATGTGAATAATGTGTCGGGCAGAGATCGAACAAGAGTGTTTTGCTTAAAGTAAGGGTTGTTAAAAATTATGAAGTTCAGATTCAATACATTGTCCTCTTACTGTGTGAATAACACTAGCTGATGTCTTCTTACTGTTTTTGCAAAGTCAGGGACAACCCATTGTGTTTTCCATACTGCAACAGTTAAGTAAATTTGTTGTTTAAAACATATGAGCAGGTAGTGAACAAGACTGTTTTGCTCAAAGAAAGGGGTCTCATAAGACAAGAAAGAGAAGTTGAAAACATTATTTTGTTACAGTTAGGAAAAAATAAGAAGTGAGCCACAACCCACTGCGTTTTCCATGATGCTACTGTTATGTAAATTTTGTGTTGGAAACATATGGGCAGATATTGAAAAAGAGTGTTTTGCTCAAAGTAGGTGTTGTTAAAAAACTACAACGTGAACTTCAAATCATTCATTTCTCACAGCTTGTATAAAATAATAAGTGAGCCACAACCCACTGTGTTTTCCATGATGTAACTGTTATGTGAATAATGTGTTGGGAAGATATCGAAGAAGAGTGTTTTGCTGAAAGTAAGGGTTGTTAAAAATTATGAAGCTCAAATTCAATACATTGTCTTCTTACTATGTGCATAACACTAACTATTGTCATTGAACAAGATATTTGCTAATAATGGTTTTGAATACCACATTTTTGGCTTTTTTTCTGCCCACACCGAACAATTACTTTGAAAACTCGTCGGCGTTGACACAATTTCTCGACGACGGGACAACAAACGGCACACGGGATGAGACGTCCCACCCTCAAGTCTTTCCTTCCTGTCCAACAACCTTTTCCCTCACCAGTCCCACCTCTTCCGTCGCGACTCTTTTCCCCATGCGTTATGGGGGCATATCCTATGTTATATACATAACTAAATTTTCTCCAGGAGTTAAGGAGGGAGCAAGCTAACTCCTGCACAAAACTCACATACGTATATAACATACGATATGCTAGTTTCAAGCATAAATTCAAATATGTATATAACATAGGATATGTCGATTTCAAAATCCTAGACAAAATTCACCTATGCACATTGAAAAAAAGGATGAAAAAAATACACATGAACATACATGGATACATACATAACATGAGGAGACGTCGTAGTGAAACAGTGGGTTTTACAACAGTTTGAGTTTTAGGAGACAATGTGTTTTCCAAAACAACAGTGTATAAAATGGGGGAAAAAATGGGATTGGATGTGGGTTTTTTGCCAGTTACTAATTATGAGTTTTAGGAGACAGTGTGTTTTTCAAAACCCTCGACAGAAAAAACATTATCAAACCTACATTTCAACTAAATCCTAGACAAAATTCACCTATGTACATCAAAAAATGCATGAAAAAAATACATAAGAACATACATGGATACATACATAACATGAGGAGATGTCGTAGTGAATCAATGGGTTTTACAATAGTTCGAATTTGAGGAGACATTGGGTTTTCCAAAACAACGGTGTATAAAATGGCGGCAAAAATGGGATTGGATGTGGGCTTTTTCCTATTTCTCAATTAGCTTTCGCCAAATGGGTGGGAGTTGCCTAGCTGCTAGACAAAATTCACCTATGCACATTGAAAAAATGCATGAAAAACATACACATGAACATACATGGATACATACATAACATGAGGAGACGCTATAGTGAAACAGTGGGTTTTACAATAGTCTGAGTTTTAGGAGACAGTGTGTTTTCCAAAACAACAGTGTATAAAATGGCGGCAAAAATGGGATTGGATGTGGGCTTTTTCCTATTTCTTTTGTGTGGCGTGGGAAAAGTGGAAGGGAATGACGTGCACCTTTTCTGTTTGGAGAAAGCAAGGCGAAAATACTATTTGTTTTGTTTCCTGTGTGCACGTTGAAAGGGAAAGGTGAAGTTCTGAGAGCACGTGGAAGACTTCGAGGAGAATACCGACCAAATAAGTTGAAGCGTGGAGTGCACGTGGAGGATTTGGAGCAGAATACAGACAACATCGAGGTGAGGGGTAATTTTGTTGCAAGCAGAGGGTTTTGCAAGATGTTTTAATTTTAAATTTGGGAAACACAATGTGGAGTATTTCAATGGGCTTTTTGACTATTTCCCAATTAGCTTTCCCCAAATGGGCGGGAGCCGACAAAATGCTAGACAAAATTCACCTATGCACATTGAAAAAATGCATGAAAAACATACACATGAACTTACATGGATACATACATAACATGAAGAGACGTCGTAGTGAAACAATGGGTTTTACAATGGTCTGAGTTTTAGGAGACGATGTGTTTTCCAAAACAACAGTGTATAAAATGGCAGAAAAAATGGGATTGGATATGGGCTTTTTGCTATTTTTCCCAATTATGATTTTGAATGCCACGTTATGCCCTTTTCTATCCATTCCGAAAAACTATGCGAACAATGGCGACATAGCGAGTTTTACATGATTTTCAAAATATAGCATTTGATTGCAGAACCCACAGATTTTGCTTTCTACAAACATTATTCAGTAATTTCACTCATATTTGTACAATGGGTTGTCGCTTTATTCATTCGGAAAGGGAAAAATTCAATAACTAGCAAATGGGGAGGAAACGAACAAAAAATTTCAAAACCCTTGACAGAAAAAAACCCTTTCAACTAAATAGATTCTTCAGCAACCCCATAATTTTAAAAACACAGATGGGAGGAGACGAAAATCTAAAACCCTCAACTGAAAATAACAAACCCTTAATGGAGCAATGAATGCCTATTCATTTCTTCGTTGTTCATGGCATAATGGAAAGATGGCACATACATAGAGCGGATATACATACCTGAAGGAGCTCTTCATGGCTGCTACTCTGGTGCTACTCTTGCCCTCGCTATCCACCAAACTATCGCTGTCAAAAAATGGCGAAAATGGGACCTTGTCGGCACTTTTTATTATTTGCTAATAATCGTTTCATATGGCCACGTTTTTGGATTTTTGTCCATCCACGTCGAACGATTATTTTGAAAAACTGTCGGCGCGAACACAATTTCCCGACAACAAGATAGCAAACGGCACGGAGGATGAGACGTCCAGCCGTCATGTCTTTCCTTCTATCCGGCAACCTTTTCCATCGCGGCAGGTCCCACCTCTTCCGTCATGGCTCTTTTCTCCATGTGGTATGACCGCATATGCTATCATATACACATAGGTGAATTTTGTCTAGCAGTTAGCTTTCGCCGCATGAATCTATGTTAATATTTTTGCAATTGAGGGGTATCTTTTTTATTATAGTCACTTGAGGTGTAATTAAAGAGCATGAATTTATGTTAATATTTTTGTAGTTGAGAGGTATCTTTTTCATTATAGTCACTTGAGGTGTAATTAAAGCTTCATTTTTTATATCATATTTCTGAAGGTTTGAACCTTGGTGGATGGCATAATTAAGGAACAAATAAATCATCACCCTCGCCACTTGTACTCAACTAATTGAACTACAACTCTTTGATCATTTTTCATTTGAAAAATAACTAGAATATAAATAAGTTGTGATCTGAATATGTGGTCTATGTTTTATTAGTATGCATCAACTAACTTTGTTATAGAGGTAGTTATATTGGACTTACATTTTTTTAATTTAATAATATTTTAACTTTTTTGACCAACCATACATACATGATCTTATATGTGCATAATTGATAGCCATTATGGTATGGAAAATACCTTATGTCATTGATATCTTTATCTAACAAGTAGGCTTGGAATTTGATGATCACTCATGCATATGATATTAAAATTGCATGATGGTTTTGTCATTTAACTACCTTTCAATTGCCTTATTAAGAAAATTAAAAATTGCTAAAAAAAATATATTCAAATTGTCAAAATCAATAAAATTTGAAGAAGTTTAAACATGAAATATTTATCAAGCCTTATTAATCATACATATTAAATTTTTAATCATCTAAATCAAAGATGACCCAAATGTTTCATGAAATGTTTACTTCAAATGGTATTATGAGACTCTTCATGTAACACTGATCACTAAAAGTTTTAGGACTCTCATCTCTAATGCACCAACTATAACTATATTAGTATTATAATGTTATACTATGTAATTATAGCTACAAATACTAATCAAATCAAAGATCAAATCTTATAGACTTCATTTACAATTAATTGCATTTATATATTATAGAACAACCACTTGTTATTAGTAATTGAAATCTTAAACTTCTATAGATTTTGATCTTTCACAATTTCTAGCAATCCAAAAACTATGTTGAAAGAATTATAATTTATTTGTATCTTGAATAAATCATCACTACGCCAATATTGGTATGGTGTGATGGTTTAAAGGTGGCGTTGTTGTTCTTGCCACCAAGGTTCAAACCCCATTGGGTTGGTATTGTTGAGTGGTTGTATTGGAGATGAGGTCCCCCATTTGTGACCCCACTAGTTCATAGCTTCGGGTCAAAAGTGTTTACCCCTTGAATAAAAAAATAAAAAATAAATCATCATTACCATTATTATTCAATCAATGGTAAAAATAAAAACTATTCACTCAAATTTTCAAAGACAAAATATAACTCAAAATATTAATTTTCAAACATGTGTTCATATACAAATGCATAGAGTTTTCTTTGTACTTAATACAGACAAAATAAGTAAGCCCTCCATAGAAAAATAAATAAATAAGATTGATGTTAGACTCAACTAGTCCAAGACCTCTCAGAGATGAAAAAATGGTGCACCTAATCAAAAGTTAAATGTTATGAAAGAGCAATGTTTGAAAGGAAACAAGGTATGCACAAATTCTTCCTAAACTAATCATAGAGGATAGTACTATGTAAATTTCAAATCTTTATAATCATAGAAAGGAGAAACATGTATAGAATATAAACACTCATAGCACAACACAATGTATTATTCAATAATTAAGACACAATGACAATATAATTGTAGAGAAAATAATTTACAAGAGTATCACCAACTACAGATCTAGAATAATTATGGTAGCATAATAGTACTTACAAATTCACACTAAATACCTCCATCTCAAGCATCCTATAAATATAAAACATAATACATGAAACCATCAAATGATAATTATAAAATCATGAGATAGAACCACAAAAAAAGTGGTACTCTAATATCTAGCTAGAAATTTCAAGATGAGTTCGGAGGCTTAAAACAACACGTTCCTTAGACATCTATTATAAGTACATCATAATTCACTCACCAAAACGAATGTTCTATTTTGGCTTCAATATCTCCATTTAAAGATGTCTTATATGCTCTATACCATGCATCATAAGTTGGTCAACAAGTGTACTCCCTCTTACAACTTTTTTATGTCCTATATGTTTTTACATTTCCAAGACCCAACTTTCAAAGGCTATTAATTTCAATCTAAAAGGTCATAGGGACCATTTTTTTAATTATAGTTTGAAAACCTCTATACAAAAAGCACCTAGAAATGATGTCAAATGATCCCAAAAAAAAATATCAAAAAAAAAAATCTCTATCTCAAAAATTCAATTTTTATGTTTCATAGCTCGAAAATGCCTTCTTCATACACTCAACATTAAGAGTAAGGTTGATATACATTTCCAAAAAATTATAATGCTTTAAAAAATATGTTAAAGAAAGGATGCATTTTTTGGAAGAGTTAATATAATAAATATTCAAATGTGTATTTGATTAGTTAAATAAAGCCAAGTATTTTGAAAATAAATTGAATAAAATTTTGATTCTAAAGATGAATCATCAAATTTTATAATAAAACTAATATTCTAGCAATGTATAAAATTTCAAAAATTAGAACTCAAAAATAAATAAATAAATAATTACATTATTTATAGGTTATAATCTAGTTCTTGATTTTTTTGTAATTGTAAATTTGTAAATATAAAGAAAATGGAAGAATTGTAAAAGACTAAAGAACAATATTTAGTTGGTTTCCTTTAAAACTTACACACAAAGCAAATACTCTAAATTTATATTATTATAATTAATAAAAATTAATCAATATATTCAAAATTAAAATTATTCAAGATTGTAAGAGTCACACAATAGACTCAATCTCCTAATATCACCTACAAAACTAAAAATTTATTTCCACAAGAGAGTAGCAAGAAATGAATTGCTTGTTTATATATAGAAATGAAACAATGATACCACAGGGTATATTTAATGATGCATAATATACTTGAGAGGATTTTCTTATATAGGAAGGGTTATGATATAGTACAACACAAGATTATAAAATGTGTCACAATCATGTGACATGAGACACAAAAAGGTAAATTAACTAAAAGTTCCCTAAGTAAACTTATAGTAATTGTGAATAAGACCTTGATAAGAACTAGATGGGTAATATACCTTGTTCACACCAACACCCCTCTTAAATACAAATTAGGGAGGAAAAAATAGATACATGAATATAAAGATGAGTCGAGTGGAAACATGGTAATGTTAGGTAGCCATGAATAAAATATCTCTCACAAATGGAGTAAAGAAGAAAATCTCGTAGGAAAAACTCTCTTTGAAGGAGAGAATGCATGGAGATAAATATGTACAAGTGATGGAGTAATGAATTAAGATGAACCTCGAGGACTACATCCATCATAAATATACAATTAGTAAACCCATAGGAGAGAAAGAGTGAGACCATAGATCCCCCCATAATGAAGTAATTCATGTGCCAATGTTGAATGCATGAGCATGAATGTTGAAGTGTGTCTAAGATTGAAAAATAAAATCTATTTATTAGATTTATCATGCATTAGCTAATAATTAATTAATATTTAATTGATTATTATTCTAATTTATCCTTATGCACTTAAGCTAAACTTAGGATTGCTTTATTAGTTGAGCTAATATTAGATCATTATGTCTCATCTCATGTGATGTCGACACTTGTCATGATCTGATCCCTTTCTCATTTAGGGTTTTGCTCTTATAAGCACTCAACTCTCATTGTAATTATATGGAGCTTTCATATTTTCTTGAGAGTCTCTTACTTTTGTAGATTTTTCTTGTTGAGGAATATTACACATATTGTTTGCAGATCTCTTGCGTGGAAGGTGTATTTGTTTGTTGTTTGATCATGTGGCTCATGGTTTTGTGCTTGTTTCACAATTCAAACAGTGTTTCCCTTTGGAAGAAATGAATCCAATGGTGTGTGCAAAATAAAGTTAAACTCCAAGAAAATAGATGAGGGAAGAAGTCTCAAGATAGGTACCTCTGAAAGCTGCTCAAGTTTCTTTGTGTCAAAACTAAAGAATTTCTCAACACAATAAGGTGAAAAAATATAAGAATCAATGAAGATTAATGAAGAATAATATTAAAGGACAAAGATGATGAGATGATAGTTATGGTATAATTATCATTAAAGAGGAATTAGATATCCTCAAATTTATCCTCTAAATGTACAACATGAGACTCACAAAATAAATCTTCAATAAGTGTCAATGATTCATCCCACAAAGTTGAATCTAAAATATTATAATGGTCATGTTGAACTAAATTACTAGAAGTGATTGAAACATTGAAATCTAAAGAAGTAGGAATGTGGAAAGTCTCACTTAGTGATTCCATACTAGGAATCAATGAAGGTGAATGATCAACAACTATCTCTATAAGAAGAGGCGGAGAATTTAAAGAAACTTCATCATCAAAATAATCATCTAAACATGAAAGTATTATCAAAGAAGCAAACTCTTTATTAGTATCATGGTCATATGGTACATATTATTTGAATCATAAAGAGGTACAAGAAAATATTAAATAGGATAATCTAGGAACGATTGAGTATTAAGATCTCCATACATCTCCCAAAGTTTGGTCCAAAGAGTACAAGGACACTCAATGTGTGTACAATGGCACTCCAAAATTCATCATCAACATGTAGATCAACCAGTCCCATAACATATTCATTTTTAGTATTCTAAAAAAAAATCATTAAAAGTACTTGGTCAAGGAACAAGACCATATAGATTTGGAAAAATATAAATCCAACAAAGATTATTTAGGATACTAGATCTCTCCATTATTTATATTTTCCCTATTGCAAGATGATTGTAGAAGGATGAAATTAAAAACCCATAATGAAATGAGATAGATCTCAAAATTACATAGACACGAAACCCTCAACAAAAATAAGAATTCTCTCAATATGATCAATACTAAAAAAGAATCTCATCCAAAAATATATAATTCCTCTAAGTGTTAGTATGTCTAAGTTATCAATCAAAATATGTACAAATCACATACTATATAAAATATATATTGGAGGCTAAATCTAGATAAATTGTATAGATGGATTTGAAGATCTCACCAATACATTTTCAATACTTATAAGAAGTTGAAAATCAAACATTATGAAAAAAAATTACGAATGTACAAATCAAAAATAAAATTTAGACTTTAATCAACAATATCTAGAAAAATAACCTATATCATTGTGAAGTGCTCGAAATCAAATTTTTAATGACTATAAGAAGTTGAAAATATGATACCCTAGAAAACATATGGCTCTCAAAAGAAATTATTTATTAGTACATGAAAAGGGGCCATTATCACTTGCATAGTGGGGAATTTAGGTGTCGCCACAATTTGTGGAGCCACTTGAGTAGAAAATGAGTGATGAGAAAGTGCAAAAAAATTTGTTAGCAATGAATTAAAACACAAACTTGTAGATTCTAGTGTTGGTGATGACATTTGGAAGTAGTGACTATTTGTGCTCCATCGAGGTGATAAGCCCCCCCTTCATTGGAGGGAATCATGGGATTTGGTCCTACGTGACTAGGCCTTGCGTATATTTTAAAAAAACAATTTAATTGAATACCTTCTAGAAATGCATGATGATGTAGGAGAATCATCTATAGGCTAGCATGATCCACATAGAAAATGACATAGAATATTTTGTAGACTTGTAATACCCACTTTAGTTGTGTATAGACTAGTCTATACAAATTTTGTATGGTACCAAATCTTTTTTAAGATTCTTTTAAACCCTCTAAAAATGGTCAAAAAAATTTGGTTCCAAAATATAAAGTGTTTTATACGAATTAGCGTTTTTTGATCTTGTGGATTCAATGGTAAGGTTTATTTTTCTTAAAAATGCACCCAACAAAATCTTCTACCTGAATCACTCCTAGATTTGAGAAGGGGGTTGTATTTATCTAAAGTTTTGATAACATGTAAGAGTCACACAATAGACTCGATATCTTAGGATCACCTACAAAATTATAAATAGCCTTTCACAAAAGAGTAGAAAGAAATGAATTTCTTGAATATGGATGCAAAAATGATACAATGATACCATATGGTTTGTAATGACATATAATTTACATGAGATACCTTTCTTATATAGGCAAGGTTATGAGATAGAACAGCGCAATATTTTGACATGTGTCACAGTCATATAACATAAGCCACAAAAATTAAATGAACTGAAATTTTCCTAAGGAAACTTAACTAACGAGTGTGAATAAGAGCTAAATAGGAACTAGTTGGATAATATAACCTATTCACACCAACAAAGATAATCATATATTTTAACACTATGAATTATCTCCTTAGATTTGTAGATTCAAAGAAACTTCAAGAAAAAATTCATGCAAGGTTTAATAAGAATCATTAAACATTATATCACATATTATTAAAGTTATAATTGAAGAAGATAATTTTAATAAGTGTTTTACTATTGTTTTGTTAAAAAAAAAAATTCCAAGAAAACTCCATATCTATTGTCTTTGAGACATACAAATTTTAGAACATTTGGTTGTTCTTATCAAGACATTTTATAAGAGGGTGCTTGGCCAAGTTTGTGTTGATTTTATGGGTGAAAAGTTGCTATTTCATCAAAAAGGTAATAAAATATAATTTTTCTTATTGTAAAATTTTTTTAAAATAAATTAAATGAACTAGAAACTAAGGTTCTAAAATTGACAACATAATAAACACAAAATAATTGTTGACACAATATATAACCCAGGAAACCTTTTAGAAAGAAAACCAACACCAAAGAGAAAAAAAAATGAATCTAAATGGAATAACAAATAAAATTAGTTGATCTAAATTTATAATTTAGTAATAATCTCCTCCAAACTCTAGAAGAAACTAACAACACAATTCCTTACTCCAAACTAGGATGCAAACTACTAGCCCAAGTCTTCAATTTATCAAGATTGCCAAGTACAAAAACCATCTATGATTTCCAAATATAATGTGCTAATCTAAGAGGGAATCCAAGTGAATGGAATAGGTCCTCCTTCCAATTCAATTTCCACATCTCACACATATAAATGTAACTACCATCCAAAGATGTCTTAACTAGTTAACCTAGTTAAAATAGGTAGAAAAATTGTAGTCTTGAAGAAGGCCATTTTGGGAAGACCAAACCTACTTTGTAACTCACATACTCAATGATCTTACATAGCATGAAAAGTTTCCATAGGGATATTTATGGGTCCACTCAAGATTTGAGTGTACAATGCATAAGACTTGAGTCATATAAAAATATATTAAAACTATTAAACATGTTAACCTAGTATTCTAACATACAACAATATCCAATATTTTTCCAAGGACTTACAAAGTTTACAACACACCTAATCCTAACATTCTCCCACTTTTACATAAATTGAAAATAATAAAATAAAATAGACTAATGGATAAGGGAAAATATCTCCATAGCTTCCCTACAACAAATAAATTTGCTTATGCTCACAAGCTTAGGGATATGATCTATAGTGCTCACCAAGGTGTCAACTTTAAATTTATGATGACCTTCGTACCTTTAACCATATCCTCAACAAAGTGATATATAAATAAGATTTGAGCATTCATGGAAAGTAGGATTATTGGTCGAACAAATGGTACTTTAACACTTACAATTGACCTTTGTTGTCATGTTAAGAAACCTAATATCCACACTAATTATTTACACATTGAAAGAAAAGAAAAGAAAATCTTCAAGGATGGAGTGATTTTCTCTCTTTATTTTTTAAGTAAACTACAAAATAAGGCTTTTAAACCCTATCTAGTAATAACCAAACCTTGTGTAAGCTTTTAAAAAAAATGTATTTTGATAAATTTGAGAACCAAAATTCTTAATTTCATATAAAAGTGTTATATTTTTAATACATGCAACTAAAAGAATTTATCATAAAATAATTAGTTATCAAATTTTGTTTCCCGTCTATAGAGTATCAAATTCACAATAAGGTGAAAAATAAACTTAAAAAATGAAATTTATTACAAATTTCTTGATGTCATATCCACCTTATTTTTAAATTTTATTTTTTAGCAATTGATAGTTTTCCAAAAACCCATACCAAACTATTTTTTCACCTTTCAAAAACACAATCATAAACTAAACTAAAATTTTAATGTTTCATTAGTTTACCACTTCAATATTTGGAACATATATATCAATTTTAGATGCTTCTAACCTAAATAGATTAAAAAAAAATCCCTTTTCCTTTATAAAAGGGGGACAAAGTAATTGTGATTTTTCTTAATAGTGTATATCATAGGTAAAAGATAAGATGATAAATGCAAAAGGGTGTATGTTTGTATAAACAAGAAAGTGAATAATATGAAACCAATTCTACTATATAGTAGCTAGTGTTAGTCGGGTTAAATAAAGGTGTGGATGCATATGATTTGCAATTCATCCCTCAGTTAGTTAGAATAAATTTTTTATCCCACATGCATGGGATAGTAGTGTTTTTTTCCTAAGGAGGACTCTATATATTATGACTTCCCAAGTGGAAGGAAACTTAGATGTTTATAACTATGGTGTATACTCTATTTTGAGGTTACCTCCTCAAAGTGGTAATATGAAGATGATTAAAGTATTTTTCTTCTCTTATTTCTACATATATTTGTGAGTATTATTTTTTTCATTTTATAGGTTCATTATAAGTGGCATCAAAGCTCTTTGTAGGTTCATTTCTATATTTAACATTATAAATTTAGGTCTTTCTACAACCATCTATTATATGTTCTCACCTTTTCATAAAGGGATCCTAGTGATTAGAAAGTAGTTATAGCCTTAATCAAACCAAATTTCTTACCTATGTTTTTTTTATTTTTCTCCTTGTAAGTAGTTTTTATTTCAAGTTTGAAACCTTATGTTAAGGGTTTTCAAATATACTTAGAAGATATTTCATTCTTGGGTAAGCTAGACTCCCTATAAATGATCTAGTGAAGTGAGGAGTATTGCGAATCCAATATCCAAGCCCCAAAAATCCTCTATATATGGCTATGAGCTTCCACATACCTTTGGGTATACCAAAATACCCCATATAATTTTTTTGAAACCTCATGCTAGGTAACCTTTGGCCATGTAAATTTTTTGATGCACTAGTAATAATTTAGCCTTGGGAAGTTATTCATCACATATCTTAGAGACAACTAATGGGGGAGTACAATCCTAATCCTCCATAGTTATATCTCTAAAAAATTGGGTCTACACTACTTATGAATGAGATAAGTATATATTGGTGAGGTCGCTAACTTAACACACACTATGGAACCTTCCATCTTATCCCAACTTATATTCCATCCCTTTGACGTACTATTGATCTATATTTTATAGTTAGACATCAATAAGATAGATATCAATATTCTTTCTACACAAAAAACCCTCTCCAAGATCCAAAGTGTTATTGTATTCCTACAAAAAATTTAAACCACCAATTTAGCCTATCCTCTTAAGTTATAAATTCAAAAATTTCAAATAAACTTTCTCTCAATCCAAGAAAAATGTTTTAGTTTTGATGGAAAATTAATCTCAAAAGGTATATAATAGTAAAAAATTGGGACATTTTATCGGGCTTCTAATGAATCTTCTCACTAAAATTATCTTTTCAAGATAATCAAATTGGTATATAACTTTATAATTACCCTATGTTATCCCAATCTCATATTTTCCTCATTCAAGCACCTACATGATTCTTATTGTCTTTGCCTCTTGATCATTTTTTCATATAACTCTAGTCACTTATTTTGCTACCTCCAGATTGTCATTATGGCTACTAGTTATCATTCGTAGGACCCACCAAAACTTTTTGCACACTCTCTCAATTATCACATGGATTCAAAAATCTATGAGAGTAGATGGTACAATTGATAGTATCCATGTATAGTTCAAACAAGGATTAGTCATCTACTACTAACGAATTCTACTCCCTAACTTAAATTGGACTTCCATACCCCATAAACTAGAGTTTCCAAACCATAGGCAAGCCATGTGTAACTACTCAAGATGTACACAAAATGTGAAAGCATAGACAAGGCATATGTAACTACCCAGGTAGACATGGAAACATAGACAAGGCACGTGAACCATTTGATAGAATGCCTCAAAGATGTCATCTCATGGAATGCCATTATGGAAAATGTGATTGGTAGGTGTAAAGCCAAATTCCACAACCTTTTCCAACATCCTCCCTGCCTATGCCAAAATGGGATCTTTGGAAAAAATCATGGACATGCATTAAAGTATAATGGAAAGAGGATTTTTGTCAAATATTATAGTTGGAAATGCTTTGGTAGACATGTATGCAAAATATGGAAGAATAGGCAAGGCATATGAATTGTTTGATAGAATGCGTCAAAGAGATGTCATCTCATGGAATTCCATGATTGCAAGATATGCACAAAATGGATTTATTAAAAAGGCTATTCAAAATTTCAAGAAAATGCAACTGGCAGCAATAAAGCCATATTTCACAACCTTTGTAAGTATCCTACCTATCTATGCTGAAATGGGAGCTTTGGAACAAGCTATGGACATACATCAAAGCATAGTGAGAGAGGAATATTTTTCATATATTATAGATAAACATAGAATAATTTTATCAAATTTTGTGGTTGTAACTACCTAGGTATAAATATATGTAAAATGTGGAAGCATAGACAAAGCATTTGTAATTGTCCATGTATGAAAAATGTGGATGCATAGACAAGGCACATGTAACTACACAAGTATACATGGAAGCATATACAAGACATGTGAACTATTTGACATAATCCTCAAATATATCATCTTATGGAATACCATTGTGGAAAGATATCCAAAATGTCTAAGCATAGACAAGGCACGTGAACTCTTTGACAAAATTCCTCAAATAAATTTTTTCTCATGTGCTCACTCATACATAACACTCTTATTTTGAAAATCATGTGCTCACTCATACATAACAAGGGGCTTCACATAGTGAACCATTTATCCTGTAAGCTTAAACATATATGTGTAATAGTGATTAATAACACATGAATATGCAAAGATTTCAATTTAGATTAAAAATTGTAAATATTATATTTGTCCAAGGTTGAAGTGTCTGTCATACAAAATTAGAAAACACTAACATACCCATCAACACTATTACAACAACATTTATAAATCCTTTCAAAATTGAATTTTCATAGATACAATGTGTAAATAGTTTGTAAATATTTGTAAATATATATTTTATAAAAATTTGTTTTCATTACTAAATATTTTTTAAATACTTTCATACAAGACTTCCCTCCCATCACCACTCATTCTCTTCTCCAATAATATTGCAGTCTTGATCATTATTGTGTGACAATTCTAGTAACAACTCTTCATTATCACTATCATAAAAAAGTAGCAAGCACTTTTATTGTCACATTAGACGTCATGAAATACAAGTTGGGTATCCCAAAGTGTGCATGTAACAACTTGAATTCAATGGCATGGCATAATTCACCTTGAATGTGATAGAGTACTTAATCCTAAAATAAAGAACCAACCATTCCTCAAGTGGTGCATTTGATTGCTAATTTGTGATTATCCCTTAAGGAATCTCATACTAAGCTCATTTCAAGAGTGTCTATTTATGATTATTGTTGTCCTAATAGTAACCTTCCAAATGCATCCAAAAAGTTAGAGATCTCAAATTTCATGGTATAGATTAGTTGGCCAATCACCAAAATCTTGAATCTCTATTTGTAAATTATAAAATTCAACATCCAAGCTCATTATCACCTTGGATTCATAAAGTAAGTTAAAGTACTTGGCATAGATATCAAATTCCCTTTGACTAGCCCTTGGTCCATTTGTGTTAATTATATTCACCATCTTTTCCCTTAACCAATAGCGAATACTCAATTCCTCTACATGAAGGAGGACATTCCATGGAAGATACCAGTGATAGTTGGATAGCTAATTAGACACCCATGTATGTGCATTGTGTGGTATCTTACTCACCTGCATCAAAATAATTAGTAGCTTTTTTAGTGTAGAAAAGGTATCCCTTTACATTTTCACACTTTTTTGGGTCATCCCTATTAAAATTTGGCTTATTTATACCTTAATTGGTCCTATTTTGCATCCACAAGCCTAGTCAAATGCATTTTTCTAAGGATAATCTTAACATGTAATAAATGGAAAACCATAATTGAATGTTTTTTGTTGTGTTCCAGATTTAGGGATCTGGGACCCACATGCCCATCTAGGTGTATGGGTCCTCCCTATGTCTCGGGCCCTAATTTCAAATGTCACATTGAACATAGCACTTCTTGAAGTATGTGTCATGGGTTTAAGCCTCTGGGACTCCTACGCCCAACTAGGTGTATGAGTCCCACTTTAACCTAGGAACTATTTTAATTCAAATTCTTGGCGATATTTTATTATCCAAAGTTTCAATTTTTGAATGTCAACTTGTAGTGTTGTAATTTTGTGAAATTAGGCATAAACAAGTATAAATATAAGGTCATTTCATTAAGTTTCTCCTAGCAAGCAATCTAAGAGCCTTCAATTATTCATGCAAGATTTTACAAGAGCATTCAAGAGCAAATCATTAAGCATTTGGAGCTACATTCAAGATTCAAGCATCATGTCAAAGTCTTCATGCATCATGTGTGTTTGTGACCTAACATTTGTGATGTAGGTTTCATGATTCAAGCAAGCATTCAATCAAGATTCAAGATCCACATCCATTGAAGCCATTTCACATAAGTTTGCAACCTTTATTTCAAGGGTTTGGTGAATTGCAATATTGCATTTGTTCATTCATCATTCCTTCATGCTTTTCTATTTCATTTCAAGGTTTAATTACCAAAAGGGGGTTTGACCAAGGCAAACCCCCATTCCCTAACAAAACAACATTTTTCTCTCTTGATGTGCGCTTGTAGATCTAAGTGAATTGGATCTTGAAGATCCTTTGAAGACAAAGTTGCAAAAAATTTCAAAGCTTTCAAGAAGTTGTCATCTTCACAAAAACTCACTTACAGACTAGGATTCAAACTTTCAAACTTGAAGATTGGATAGGAAGGAAGCTATAGAAGATCACTAGAGGCTATAGAAGTATCATTCAAACCCTAATAATAGGACTAAATCACCCTACCTAGCATATTAGTCCCAGTATATCCCTTTTTGACATCTTTCTACAGATCTTGATCAGTCATCAAAAGATTCCAGATTCTACCTAGAAACCCTGTAGCAGGACTAAATCATCTAGCCTGGTGTATCAGTTCTAGTGTACTTCAAAAAGAAGGATTTCAAAGTTACAAATCTTATTTTGACTCCATCAATATACCAGATACCTTTATGTTTCATTTATGTTTGTCAATCTAATTTCATGTTTTTAATTTTCTAAGGTTTTGTGCATAAGTGTTTGCATTTCTCCTTTGAAGCTTTTTTTAATGGTGAACCCCCATCTAATTACACTAGGAATCCACTAGCAATTCCTCAATCAAGTCACTTGGTTGAGGGACCTAATTTCCTAATGAACTAAAGTGTTAAATAGGCCCAATTCCATCTCCCAAAAGGTGGAACCCAATTTCTCCTTTGTTAAGCTTTCACATTTTTATTATACCAAAACATATATATTACCACACATTTTAGAAAACCACATATATTCTACCAAACATTATATGTACACAATTCAAAAATGGAAAGGGAAATACATCATTTTATAAACTCCCATATATTAATAACAATATGTCATACATAAGAGAAAATATATAGAAGTTATACAAATGAAATTGAGAGAGTTACAATTTAATATCATAAATGGACGACAAAACTATGACCTAGATATTGTTTTCTTTAGTTGGATTAGGAAAATAAATTACAAAAAATCCATGAGCTTCATCTAGAGATGGAAATCAAAAGGATCCCCAATAAAGATAAAATCATCAAATATATGGACAAGTGGTTGGTCATAAGACCACTAACTCCTTTGCTTGAGTCATATGGAACATTTTATAATTAACTCACCAACTACTACCTAGATTCAAAAAATGGATAGGAAGGAATATTTAAGAATTTGCATTATATATAACACAATATGGTAGCTTTACAAATCATGGAAGGAAGTTAGACACAAATAAGAACTAAGAAATTAGAGGTAAAGATCCCAAGGATATTGAATGTCAATGTGGGCAATGATTGTAAAAGTGAAATCAACAATGAATATTAAATTTTAATATGGCAAGGCTTTAGTTAGTTTCAATTTCAGAAATACACAATTGGATTTATATGAATATTAAACTTTAGTAATATCATAAAATTACTTGAGATTAAAAACATCATAATCCTCTAAGAGCTAGTAATTTTCATTACCTCTAATCTCATCAAATTCATTAATTTCTTACATTAACATTGCAACACATTTAAAACACATTTTTTATAAATAATGGTATAAAAATATAGTAAAAAATCATGATTGTCAACTACCAAATGATTAGCGACATTGGTGGTGCATCCTTCTTCTATATAATCAACTATACAAGAAATATTATCAAGGTATACATGCAAGTTGTTAGATAGATATTGTTTCTCCATCATCAAGTTCACCTTGATCACATGCTTGCACATGTATCTATGTATTGAAAATTTGCAAGAGCACATACATAGATCATGTGAGGAGCTATACACCACTTATCAAAAACAAAGACGGCTTTCACTTGTCACCCATGCTATGTGATCATCTGTGTCATTGAATGTAACCTAGTCATCTATAATGTGTAAGGCTTGAACCCGAGATGTATTTTCAATCTTCTCAATATTAAAGTTCCTATAAAACCCATGTTTCTTTTTTACTTGCACCCACTGATAATAGACACAACCATGCACTATTAGTTGGTGTACCAACCAATCAACACAACAATTTGTAGCACGCTCGACTGCTTTTAAGAATTGTTTTTTAGGTGTGAGTGGTACGACTCTATTACACTATTTGTCTCTTGACCTACATGATTTAGTGTATAGTAACATCTAGCCCACATCCTCAATCTATCAAACCATCATCCCTAAAAATATTCAATGAATGAGGGTCGTGTATCTTTAAAATCTTTAACAAATATGTGAATCTCATTCCTCACAAAAATTCTCATCTATTGAATTATGCATGATATATCCAAGTCTATCAAACATCTCTCGCCTAACTGCATTATCTGACCTTTGTGATCAAGTTCTTCAACCATGCACGCCTAACATGCCAAGAGCATTGAAACACTAAAACACTTCTCTGCACCATGAATGATTTTAATCATTATTTAATATTATTCCATGGGATGTATTGGATTATTTACCAAAACTATAAGGTTTTATGAAAAAAATGAAACGCCTAATAGTTTTGATCTCAACACCTGCATCATCCACCATGAATGTGTTTAGTCTCCAATCAATATTCTTCGAATGAACCCATTGGAGAAGAATGCATATCCAATATAAAATATCATATGCATAAGACCTGGACATAATGACACATGCCACATGCACCTCTATATGCTTCGAGTCTATTCCAAGCATTATATATAATTGAGACTACCATAAGACAAAGGGTACAATGTATCGATACTATATTTTATTTGAGTGTAAACATTTTCAGTTAAAATCTATGAAGGAATACACAACATAACTTCATTGCATTTGTACCAAATGTAGAATCCATAGCCAATATGTATTTTTGGCCATATTGAAGCATCTAGTCAAGTTATCTAGTAATTGAATTCCCAAAATAAATGGTATTTTCTCATCTCCATCAATAATAGTGGCACTATACTCTTGATATACAAACCACTTGTTGAAGTTTGTTAAAACTCGTTATTGCACTGAAAGAGCATCATTACTATCAAACATGTAGCTTGATGTCTTAATTTTATTATCAATGTTTACACTATCATCCATGGTAAGAAAATCATCCCTAAAAGATTGACCCTCAAACATGGCGTCTTCTCATGCACCATTTGTTTAATTTTTTATGCAGTGCATCTACAAGAATACCAAGTAATAATAATGACTCCACCCATTGATACAATTGTTTGCTAATATATGGTGCAAACAAGGACCTTGTTCTTGTTGTCACTTTGTGCCTCCTTTTTTATTTCCCATCAATTATAACCTATCTGAAAAATCTTAATGGGTTTATCATGCTCAGATATACCTCTAGTGGTTGTATTATCCCTTTGCCAAGCTTCAATCAAATACCCATATGAAAAAATCTCAAAAAGTGGCTAAATCCTTTTTCTTTTATGGTCTTGTCAGAACTTCAGATCCTAAAAGGACATTTGAACCAAGTCCAAATGTCCATTTCCATTCATGATCCCCACTTCTTCTTTAGTATTGTCAGAACTTTAAGTCTCGAAATTTCATGTCGCCAAGTTCTTGTTACCTTGGTCCTATTGAAACTTCAAGTCCCGAAAGGATATTTGGACCAAGATCAAATATTCGTTTTCGTTCCCAATCATTGCTTCTTATTTGGCCCCGCCAAAACTTTAAGCCTCAAAATTTCATGTCGCCCTAAGTTCATGTTGCCTTGGTCCTGTCGGAACTTCAGGTCTCAAAAGGACATTTGGACCCTACTTCCATTTGTTATCTTTGCTTCTTCCTCTTTGTCCTGTCAAGACTTCAGGTCCCAAAGGGATTTTTGAACCAAAGTCCAAAATTTTGATTTCCACTACATGTTTCCATTCTAGTCGCCTTTATTCCTTTGGGAAGTTGGACCCTATGTTTACTTTTGGACAAGCCCAATGAATTTTCTGAAAAAATGCCATTAATGTTGCAGTGACTTCCCCAACTACCAAATCTGATTTTTAGAGCTACATGAATTATTTTAAATGGATTTTCTACCAACTCCAAGTGGAAAAAGCAGCTCCCATCTTAATTTATTGTTTGCAGGCTACTTTTTTTCATAAGGCAATCCCTAGTTGTGATTTTGTTGCAGATTTTATGGAGATTTTTTTCCTTTATCCATATATTCATCATTGTGGAAGCACAGCTATGATGCTAGGGCTATTTTTGAGGATTTCAGTTCAGGATTTGAAGTACACATGTTCGCACATGATTTGTAGGGTTTTTGGCTAAGGTTTCCTGCCCAATCACATGTCATATCTCTCTCCTACGACCTGCAAATGATATAAGGCACTTTTGTGCTCATTGTAAGGGTTCTTCCATAGATTTTCTCTAGTATACTTATGCTAATTTTGAATTATGCAATTGTAAAATTGGATTCCATGCCTTTGTGTTAATAAAATCACTATTTTTACCTTTTCTCAATGCTTGTATCTTGTGTAACATTTAATACCTCAATGCATGCATGAACTTTCATCATTTTTACAAGCTATACGATTGTGATAAATTGTTGTAAGTGTTAATTTTGGGTCATTTGCACCCCTTTAAGGATTTTTTGAACCTTATCCTTAATGCTCTCTTATAAAATTGGTGAAATAGAGAACTATGTGAGCTTATTCAATGGTTTTTTAATACTATGTGCAATCCCAGGTAGGAAGAAACATATTCAAACTTGGTGCATCACCATGTTTCTGACTTTCAGCATTCTCTTCTCCCTTTTCCTTCTACATCTTAATAGATTAGGATTACTGTAGATTTACACTGTGTTGGGTTGGACCAGTATTATTACATCTAGTTTTGAGAGGAATTTGGCCTTCTCTGAAGATTTGATCTCATCTGTAAGGTCCCACACCTTGAGGTCAGTTTCATTGTGTCATTGGAATGTTGAACCCTATGTTCAACAGAGTCCAATTTCATATGACAACAGTTCCCAAAAACTCATTATTCATTTGACTGTGACAAGGTATTCATTCCTTGTCCACATGCTAAACATGTTGGTACCATATCAACATATGGTTTAGCTTACAAACAATGATTCATGTGATAAAATGATAATTGCAACCATGTTGTGTATGTTTATGGATAGGTCTACTACCATTCCCTAATTTGGGAACTGAGGAAGGATCAAAAGGTGTTGCACCTTTTTCCTTTCAGTTGATTCATACACACACTAATGCCTATGAAAATCATAAAGAATCTTTAATTAATAAATGTACTTAACCAATGATTATAGACACTCTTGCACTTCACAAAATTGTGAGGATGAACATATGTAGTTAACATAATACTCTTACATGTTGTATTCCAAAAATCTATTAATGATGGATTTTGTATCAGATTAAAGAGGTTTTCTTTGAATGACTTGCAAAAGAAGGTTGGGTAGGAATCCCTTGAACTTTCTCCCTTGATCAAGTCATTTGATCTATCAATTTCAATCCAAGTTGAAAATAATTGTGATTCTTTAAGGACATACGTCTCCCATGAAAGGTCTTTGTAGGAAATTTCCACTAGGGGGCATTGAACAACTTAATCCATGATGCAAGACAAATCAACATTTGTCTAGTAGATAAAAAATGTTATAATTTGATTGGAAAATAGCCATACAAGACATAACACATTTGGTAATCTAAATTGTAGACGTGTTTGATAACTATTTAAAACATGCTACATTTAATTATTGCAATTATACCCGTCATCAAAATTAGAGGTAAAGATCCCAAGGATATCAAATGTCAATATGAGAAATTATTATAAAAGTGAAATCAATAATGTATTAAATTTTAAAGTGATAATGCTTTGGTTAATTTCAATATAAGAAATGCACAACTAGATTTGTATGAATATTAAACTTCAGTAATACAATAAAACTAATTTTCTTTCATTTGAATAGAAATTTTGACTTATGGATACTAGTAGACATGCTCAATGATAAGGTCCTCATTTTAGTAATGAAGGATATCCAAACATAGTAATATGCATGATTACTATGTACCTTAGAGCATAGAATAACAACTCCTTTTTTATTGATTGTTATAAAACCACCCTGACAAATATTACAAGAAAGGAAGTTTGTGAGTCACACATGGTATCATTGAAATCTATGAGGAAATCATTATAAATTTTTGAAAACTTATAAATGAGGAGGTCAGTCACAAGTGATGAAAATCATGGTATTAGAAAGACAATGAATAGACTCCATTCAACAAGTATTAATACCTTAGCCTTATGCAAACTAAAACAATACATTATCCCAAGGCTATTGTATAGCCATAATCATAATAGACGTAGTTACTCATATGGTCATGGCAATCATGATTGCCATTAATCTTAGAAAAATTATTATTGTATGTTATTTTATATGTTTCTTCTCAAATCAAAATAATCATGGTAACCAATAATATTCAAGAAATATACAAATTATTATGGAACTATTATAATGTCTTACCTTATTAAGGCGAAATTTTCATTATGAATACCAATGATAATCATGGCACTTGAGACAGTGCTACCCTCAAGCTTTAACATTGACCTCTAGGCATATTGATAATTATCATTACATCAATGACTATCATAAATAAGAGAATTATTATCATGATGAATTCCATGCACCTAGTCATGCATAGGACAATCATATGTTCTTTAATAATCCCATACCATTGAAGCATTATCATAAATGTCTCAATATTTTATTCATAAAGATGGGAGAATCTATTTAAATATAAAAATTTGTCAAGCATATAAATTATGTTGTCGCCAAGGAAGGATATAGGCATTGCAACATTACACTTTTTCACAGTTATTACTTCACTTCATTGCGTAATCATAAACAATTATCCTAAAAGGACTACTACACTATGGTCATAAGAAAAAAAATCCTATGATAGTAAAAGATTACCAATATGCTCTAATTTTTTCATCAAGCCATGGGCACTATCATGTCCCATTATGACAATTAGTTTAGAGTAATAAACATCAAATTTTTCCTACCCACTGAACACTTTGTATAGTCTTCAACCTGTCAATTGCTTGCTATGCTAATGGCCAAGTTTTTGTTTTCGGAAAATGCAACTATTTAATGGTATACCTTCAAAATTTTGATAAATTGTTATGTATAATATATTGGAAAAGATATTATGAAATTCCTATTAGTTAGTGTGTATTTGCAACAATTAATTTTGCATCAATAACTACTTTCTAGGACTATCTTAAGCCTTGCACCAGGACCATAATACATTGGGGAATATTAGTAGATATGTTTGTCGATTTCGTATGCTTGAAAATAGTTGCACGCTAAAGGAAGGAAAGTGTGGTGCTTCTTAGTAAAGGATTTTTTTTGTCTCTTTACCTTCTACCATTTATCTTTTTTTGGGAAATCATAAATTAGGCAAGACAAATTAGAAGTACTATTGGAATTTGAAATAGTTTTGTAATCTAAATATTAGATGTATGTGTAATTGAAAATAAAAGATTGAATACCTTGATATACAACTACAAGATCAAGATTGTGCTACAAACTATATAATCTAATTGAAAAATTCATAAGTTCCCTTCCCATTTGTGTTTGAAACCATAGCAAACTGAATCTTGGAAGAATTTTACACATTTTTTTACAAGATAGAATTCTCTATACTGTAAATTTGTTTTGTTCATGTGTCAAAACATACATCAACGACTCTCAACAATGTTAAAACAACTTCATAACAAACTGAATCTTGGAAGAATTTTACATTCTTTTACAAGATAAGAGTCCTCTATATTGTAAACTCATTTTGTTGGTGTGTCAAAACATACATCAATGACTCAATAATATTGTAAAAAAAAATTCGTAACAAACTAAATCTTGGAAGAATTTAACATTCTTTTACGAGATAAGAGTCCTCTAGATTGTAGTCATTTTGTTGGTGTGTAAAAACATACATCAATGACTCAACAATGTTGTAAAAACTTCATAACAAACTAAATCTTGGAAGAATTTTATATTTTTTACAAGATTCAGTCCTCTATATTGTAAACTCATTTTTTTGGTGTGTCAAAACATACATCAACCACTCTCAACAATATTGTAAAAACAATTTCATAACAAAATGAATCATGGAATAATTTTAAATTATTTTGCAAGATAGAGTCCTCTATATTGTAAACTCATTTAATTGGTGTGTCATAACATACATTAAATCCTCTCAACAATGTTATAAAAACTTTTTCAAATTAAACTTTTATGATATGCAACTAGCAAATTAACCCACATGAATGTATAATTCAAAGCCAAACATATTCTTTGTCATAATCAAGCAAATATAAATTGATAAATTAGGCACAATTTCATAATATAGATAGACCTCATAGAATATACCTTAAGAATAAGTTCTCGCTTATGATTTCCTACAATGTCAATTGCCTACAACAAAAGGAAAAATTTTGGAGCAATAGCCTTTGCATGTGATCCCAATCTAAAATGAGTTATGCATTTAGGTATTAATAAGAAACCAATTGTATATAGAAATGCATACATTTTGACACAAGGAAGAGCTTGTGTTTTAAGGAAATGTAGTGTTTGATAAAGATGGAGAACAACTTTTATAGATTTCTTTTGAATCATTGGGTTGTCCTCGACGAAATGACCAACAATCATCCTTAATCGTAAAGGTAGTAAGATGCACTCTAGGCAACTAACTTAATATTGACAAGTTGCATCTGCTCTTACCACCATGCATTTGACCATAAGGTTTGTTCCAAAGGGCTTGGAGTGAATCTACAGCACCCCCTTATTATTGGTGAACATTAAAGTGGTCCAAATATATAGTGCAGATTCATTTCAAAATAATTTGGAATGAATATATGGCATTCTCAACATGAGGTATTTTTTATAATTTAGACAATTAATGTTAGAGTTATACATTAGCTAATAATTAATTAATCTTTAATTGATTATTAGTCTAATTTACTCTTTGCACTTAAACCAAACTTAGGATTGCTTTATTAATTGAGTTAATATTGGATCATTATGTCTCATCTCATGTGATGTTGACACTTGTCATGATTTGATCCCTTTCTCATTTAGGGCTTTGCTCTTATAAGCATTCAACCCTCTTTGTAATTATCTCTCAGATATTATCTAGAGCTTTCATATCTTCTTGAAAGTCTCTTGTAGTTTTTCCTTGTTGATGTATATTGCACATATTTTTTTGCAGATCTTTTGCGTGGAAGGTGTTCTTCTTTGTTGTTTGATCTCGTGGCTCGTGGTTTTGTGCTTGTTTCACAATTCTAACATGGTATCAAAGCGTGGATTCAACAAACCCCTTCTCGATTTATAAGTTTTTTTTCTTCAACAAGGGTTGCAAGCTTCATATATGAATCCCCTTTACTTTATTTACAAATTTTGGAGGTGAAAAGGACCTTGCCATTGGATCCAGAGCTTCCAGAATAGTCAAGATTGACCTTTGTTTTATCAAAATTGGCTTTTGTTTGTCAGATCTGTGAGGGTTTGAAGATTTGGTATTTTTTCCAGATCCAAACGATACCTAAATTTTCAAAGCATTTTGAGCTCAAACGGACCTCACCATTGCATCCGCAGCAGCCAAAAATCTTAAGATCGACTGTGAAATCATCAAAATCTAAGCAATTAGCATTTGAGGCAAAAAGAATTTGCCATGAAGGTCATACGACCTTCCCAACATGCAATTTGAGGTGAAATTTTTTCCTATAAGCAAAAAAAAAAAGTTCCAAAAAAATTCAATTGAAAAAAATAATTTAAAAGCCTTTTGAAAAAGGCAACATAGTTTTTTATTTTTAAAAAGAAATTATATTAAAAAGGTTTTGTTGTAGGGGACGGTACCTTTGGGTACCGCCGACCTGCCATTATGGCAAGCGACGGCCCCTTGGGCCCCACTCCCTATGGCGGGTACCTTGGGGTACTTGGCAAGGCGACTGCCCCTTGACCCATCCCAATTTATTTTAATAGTCTTTTTTACAAAATACATTTTTCAATATTTTTTAGTTTTTTTAATATGTTTTTTTAACTTGAAAATAAAAACATGTTTTTATATGTTTTTGTTTTTTAAATATAAAAGTTTTTTTAGTTGTTTTTTCTTCAAAAATAAAAACATGCATAGTTTTTTTTGCAATATATTGTAAATACAGTCAAATTGGAGGATTTTTTTTCCCTACACTGTTAAAATTTGCAGACCTCTAGATTTGGAGGTTTTTTGACAAATTTGGGGGAGATCTTTTTTTCCCTACTCAGCCCCTCTCCGTTGGACTTTTCAAATTTGCACCCATTATTCCAGAAGTCATATCTCGGCCATACGATGGAATCTTTCAATGCATTTTCTTTTAAATGGGGTGAAATTTCACGCTCTTTGTAGTGGTGCAGGTATTTTCTAGTTTTGACTTCTATTTTTTTCAGAATTATGTTTTCTCAATGTTGTAGTTGTTCAGTTCTTGTTGTGGGAATTTTGACGAGCCATATCTTCTACATCCGGACACATTTTTGGGTGTTGTTTTTAAAAAAATGTATACGTTTTTGTGAACTTCCTCATGGTGCTATCTATAATGCCCAGCCACGTAACCCTAGAGGAAGTTGCAATTAACTACTCAAATGCACCAAAAAAAAATTTGTTTAAAGAGCAATTAACATGCAAGATCACTACCCAATGCCAACAACCTCTAAGGTTACGAGACTGAGATTACTTTAAAACCCATACATACAACATAATTGAATCCAAACATTTATCTACTTAAGAAATTAAGAACACATACATTTCATACATGATAAATTACATCATAACAATAAGAGATACAATAGAATTTCATATAACAATAATTTGACAAGAAGATTACATCTCTCATTCCCTAAATGAGGTAGAGCCAATAAGCGTGATTACAAATTCCAATCTTCCACCTCGATTACAATTGAGGGGTAATAAATTGCAAGAATCAACTGAAATGAATATAAGCATGTAATGAAACTGGATCCCACAAACTCTCCAACTGAAAATCTCGTCAACACGAACAAGAAGAAAACCCAACGAACAAAGGTGCACGTTCCACCCAACCAAGTGATACTCGAAGGCCCACCCCCCGTGCTAGGAGATAGTAACAAGGATTCCTAGAAAAGACCATCTACCCCTAGTCATAGGCTAAAACATAACTGAACTTAAACAAATACAAATACCACACTATCACAATGGTTACAATGCTTCCAGAGTTAAAAAATCAATTGCATCACTAATAAAAACATACTGTTGACTTAGGAGAAGTGTCATCACAATGCTACATGGGATATCTTGGTAAGTCTTCTTAGGCCCCGGCCCCCATCTCGGGATCTCTTGGAAACCTCTAACGACTCTCGGCCCCTCATACAAACCATTGTGGAATCAGTTATCTCTCATAGAGATAAAATAACGATCTTGCCATTCCAAGCCTTCTCGTCCCATCCCAAGTCTATACAAGCCCTTGCGTCCATGAGTGAGGCACAATTACTCTTATTAAGTGTTTGATACTACCTATTCTTCTAATAAGTTTATTTATATTATCACTGGATTAACTAACTCACAATGAGTTACCCTGGTACCACTTTGTGTGTCGGCCCTCATTGCAAGCCACTCCTCTAAGACAACACGTGGAACAAATCCACATCCCAAGGGTAAACTAGTGCGACCTAAGGATATTAAATCCCTATCCACAACATAAAGACAACACATTCGCGTTCATGATAACCGGATAATTAATTGGATACAACTATACGCACTACCCAAGGCAATTCAAAGGTTGACTATCATAATACAACAACCCCAAATATTTAAAAAACTCCATCTGGAAGACTTATTAACGCTTCTAAGCAATTTCCCCCAAAATGAAAATAGAAGAAATTTACATTTAAAAGAGCAATTTAAATAGGAATTAAATCTACTTTTGGATTTCCTAAATCCACTTCCCTTAATAAAATACAGTACTTTATTGCCTCAATAAACTAATTTAATAATGTCTCTTTCAGACAAAGGAGAGAATTTAAACTATATATTCAATTCCTTAATTGCTTTTAAATAATTTTTTAAAAAACATTTACTTCTATTCAGTACATATCATTTTAAAAATAACCATTTCTTCTTTTAAAAATAAATCATTTTAAAAAAAATTAATTCCTCTGTTAAAACATGTTACTTTAAAATCAAATATGTGTTCTATTAAAACATATTATTTTAAAATCCAATAATTCATCCATTAACATATTATTTTAAAATCCTCCAATTGCTTTTAAAACATGCCACTATTTAAAACATCAATTAAATATATATACATATCGAATATATATATATACATAAACATATAATTATATATATATACATTTTTTATATATATATATTAAACATACACACACACACACACACATATATATATATATATTAATATACATATAAATATATATCCCTATATATTTATATATATACATATATGTATAAATATAATATAAAATATTATATATAATATAATATATATATATGTATATATATTTTTTAATATTAAAAAAATATTATATTATTAAAAAAACCGAATTTCAAAGTAAAACCATAAGATTTATGGGAAAGTGTGCCACGTTTTCTTTGGGGTGGTTGTGTTTACACACAGCCAACCCCTGGTTTATGGGGGCGCGACTGTGTGTGGGGCGTGTTGGGCGCGGCTTCCCCCACATCACCTCCCATGGGGGTGGCTGTGGGGTGAGCCCCCAGCAACTCGCCACCCCCTGGCCCTCCCCATCCCCCCCAAAAAAAAAAAATTATAAAACAAAAACCCTGCGAAATTTTGATTTTGTCCCGTGAAGAAAAAACACATAATTTTTTCAAAAATTATTTTAACAAAGATAACCCATATGTGTGTGTGTGTGTGTGTGTGTGTATACTTTTCACTATATATATATATATATATATATATATATATATATATATATATATATATATATATATACAAATTTATGAAATTTACAAAATTAGTTGAGCAAATAATTTCGAGAAATGATCAATTACAAACATAAGACCAAAAAAAAAATATGAGAAAAATTATTTGAATACAGAGGTTTCCAAAATTTGATACAAGATTTCACATGGGTTTTTCTTTCAATTTAAACAAAGTTTATTTTTGCAAACAGCATATAAAATCTATAAATCTTTTCAAAAATGAAATTAATTTAATAAACAAAAAAAACTTGGTTTTCAAATGTTTGAGAGAATGTCAAATGGTGCAATGGTCCTTCCACAGATTCCAGCTCCTTCCAAGCAATCCAACAGAGCTTCTCCACAATCAAAATCCAAAACCAAAACCGGAATTCTTTCTCCTTTCTCCTTTTTCCTTTTTTTTTTTCTCCCTTTGGACTTTTTATGGTTAAAGCCATTAACTCGTTGAAAAAAATATATATCTCTTTCAACCACCAACATAAATTTTTGAAAACAAAATAGAAAATATCTTCCAAATTCTTTTTGTATTCAAATCCTCCAAAAATGCAAAATAAAACATTTATAATTTCCAAACAAAATATCTAACAATTCTAAAAATAACTTAATTCAATTAGTTTAATTAATTTAATAAAATAAATATAATCCAAAGATTAAATTATTTTACTAATTAAATTAAATTAATTAACATCTTCTAACATAATAAACCAGATTAGTTTAATAATCAACTTAAATATTTAATGCCATTTATTTACCTTTTTCAACTTGCAATTAAATAATATCAAGGTGAAATTGAATAACATTAAAGCAACCAAACCCCACTTAAAACCAACAACACACTATGACCAGGGTGATGACTTGATACGGGAAACCTAGCTACTATCTCTCAATCAAATACCGTTGGGCAATGGACACGCTCAAACCTGTGGAACCAGGTGGAGTCGATGTCCTATACCTGTAAACCTACAAACAAAGAGTATATTGAACATGCATATATATCATAATAAAACACACCATGAAGAAGAAATTGTGGAATCGCAAGGCGCTCGCAAGCGAGTGGTGCAATTTCGTCCCCTTCACCAATACAGTGTTACAAAACTGACGAATCTAACATCAATAATCTAATTGAAGGCATAAAACAACATTAATTCAAATATCCTCTATGCTAATCTAAAGCATGCCATAATGATAACATCAAAATAAAATACCATCACATCAAAATATAACATCACATCGTTTTACAGTTAGCGATCAAATAATAATTGAGTACCATAGTCAAAATACTAACAGAAAATAAAACATAACGAAGAACACTGTCCAATCAAAAGAGCAAAATGGAAGGGTGCTACACTATCAGTTTCCTCTTTTTTTGTCAAAGAATTGTATTTTCAGTATGTAGTCCTTTTTTGGACATTATGGGCTCACCTTGAATGTATTTTATCTTATGTAAATGCACTGAAATAAATTGCCACAGTTGGTGTATTATGAGACCTTGCACATCACTTTGTGTCTTATTGTACTTGCACTATGTTATGAAGTGTCATGAGGGGTTTTATGTTTTGCCTTTGTTTGCCATCATACCTTTGTCAAGTGAGTGTCCCTTTCACGACAGCAGCCTTGTGCGTGTGTGACTTTTGTTTTCACACCCTTCGTCTATGTTGGTACTTTCATGTTTGCAAATTCGGATGTTCTTAATTCTTCTTCATGCACTTCTTTCTGGCATTCAGTTTTAGTGTACCTGTCATGCCTCTCATTTTTCAGCATTATGGGGGGGTTTCTATTGTTGGTGTTAATTTTTCTTTGGTTCGCGTTGGAGTGATCCATGTATACATTATTTGTTCCTATATACTAGGGGGGTGTAACGGCTGGTTACCCATGTATTTCGATGAGATAGAGCACTTACCATATGGAAACTCTTGCATTCCTATTTCTAAAGGCGACCTTCCATTTTCACATGATCAGTTCTTTAGAATTTTGGTATTTTTTCCATCTGTATCTTCGAGTTTCAGGTGTTTTCCTTTGTTTGTCATTTGATTCAAGTAGTGTCGTTGGTGGCACTCATATAGATTCTTGTCTTCTTGATCTTGAACATCATATGTTTCAGTGGAGGTTCTTGTTTCAGCATTTCAGCAGTCATTCTTCGATGGTGTTTGCATCTTCTTCATGCTTCAGTGGATGTTCTACATGTTCCTATCTTTTGGGACAACCTTGCTTTGTTTGGATGTTTCTTCAGTCCTTCATTTGGCTTTCATCTCTTTTTGGAGGAGTTTTTCCCATGAGGTTTTCTCTATTTCTCCACATTACAGAGATCTTTTGTTTGTACATGGGTACCTTACATGGCCTTGTTTGTCGGGACCCATCATGCATTTTTTTTTAGGGTTTTTAGCTACTCCCTAAGTTCATCTTAAGGGGAGTGTTAGAGTTATCATACATTAGCTAATAATTAATTAATCCTTAATTGATTATTAGTCTAATTTATTCTTTGCACTTAAACTAAACTTAAGATTGTTTTATTGATTGAGTTAATATTAGATCATTATATCTCATCACATGTGATGTTGACACTTGTCATGATCTGATCCCTTTCTCATTTAGGGCTTTGCTCTTATAAGCATTCAACCCTCTTTGTAATTATCTCACAGATATTATCTAGAGCTTTCATATCTTCTTGAAAATCTCTTGTTGTAGTTTTTCCTTGTTGATGAATATTGCACATATTGTTTTGTAGATCTCTTGCACAGAAGGTGTTCTTGTTCGTTGTTTGATCTTGCGGCTCGTGGTTTTGTGCTTGTTTCACAATTCTAACAATTAATTTATTATTAAGCTTAGTGATGAAAAAGAAAAATTTAAGTTCATTTTTAAGGTATGCATCCTTATTTCCATGTACATACTAGACTATTAAGATTGAAATTCCAAGCTAACTTACGCATACAAGGTCAGAAGTACAAACTTGAACAATTTTGAGCTTCAATATGGTGTCTTATAGACCTAATTGATGTCTCTTTGACCATGAATTTTATACCTTGACCTTTTATTAAAGAGAAGAAAATGATAGTTTGTCTCCTCTCTAAGGAAGAGCATACAACATACTTTGAACGACATATAAGAAAAACTCTTGTCTTAGGGACTTTAACCTGTCTTCACCACTTTCTTCAAGTAGATAGTAGGTTTTAGTGTTTAGGATTAAACCTTCTATATTTTTGGTATCTGTCATTATAACCAGATTTCCCTTCTAATATTTTTTTAGCTTTAGATACATAATTAAAAAATGGCTTCTCCTCCTTGGGAAAAATCCTATTTCATGGGGTACAACAACACCAAATCAATGTTATGATAATTTGCAATTCTTACCTTAAGGATAGGATTCAAATCAATTTGAGTCTAGTATTGAGAAAATTCACTTGTTTGTTACATAGAGAATATTATTGGGTTCTTGTCATACCTAGGGTGCCCTGATAAGCTTTTTTCATATTTGAGCCCTAGGTGTGCATCAAAAACCCCATATTATTTGAAGTCAACAATGCTTATTTGAAATTTATATTGGGTCCCTATCCATACAATGAGATCTTGGTTTGTAAATACTAGGTTCTTGTTATGCCTAGGGTGTCCTAATAGATAAGCTTGTGTTCATATTTGAGCCTTGGGTGTGTGCTAAAAACCCCATACCACTTGAGGTGTGAGATGCTTATCTATAATTATTATTTGAAAATTATATTGGTTCTATATTTATACAATGATGAATGAGTTGTTGGTCTGTAATATTACATCTTTCTTGTCCAGATAATAGGTTTGAAGGAAATCTAGAAGTAAATGTTGTTTCTACCATTAGATAGTTGTTTCCAAAAGCCTTTTGTTCCAACACTTATTGAGCATTACAAAGCCATATTTTCCTTGCAATTTTTTTCTTTTACAAATTTTTAAAGCATCCTCATCTAAGCTAAGGTAAAAAAAAGTTATCCACACTTATTAAAGGAATTGCGCCAAGAATATATCCTCTGCTCTAGCTCATAATTATATTGCACTTTAGCAAAAGAATGAGACCCCAGGGCTTTGGTGTACTCTAATATTAGCATTTGAAAAAACACGACCAATTTCAATGAGACGTGATATTGAGTTCATTTTATGGCCAAAATATAAAAGCATAAATATGTCACACTTGTCTATTTTCATATATTATTAGTACCTAAGCCAATAATACTAATGTGAAAAACAAGCTGCTTTATGTTCTCAATCTCATCATGGCTTGATGTAATTACACTAAACTCATATTTTTGTAGATATTCATAGTAGTTTTCTACAAAAGTGACAGTCCTAGTCTAGATACTACTAATTTTGATTTACACCTTGATCTAATCACGAGATGAACCTCAATTCTAAATTCGTGATCCGTTAGGAATGCACAAATGAATAAAAACACCAATAAATTTTAAGTTCCCCTTGCTTTGTATTAGACTTTGGTGTTGTACACCATTGCATAAAATGTTTTATTATAATGTAATTAAATAATTATTTAGTTGTGGTACATCTAGAAGATGTGTTTGATCACACTAGGTAATTATTTGGGGCCACTTACAAGGTGTATTGTAACATTGGGTTATTATTTATGTGTGGGAGACATAGGATGATGATTTAATATTTGTGGAAATTATTTAATAATGTGAAAACTTAGTACTCTATATTAAATGAGGCATCAATGATTTTATGTTCACATAATTTTGTGGCACATGGTTTTATCTTACCACTTGGTTATATTTGTGTGAGCTTGTTTCTATAAAAGAAAACACGTATCTAGTGGTTAAAGTTTGATGGGTAAGTGGGTTGTCATAGTATTGAGCCCTTTTTAGGAGTGCATATGTGAACCGTGTCATGGGATGTGTAGATTAATGTTTGGACACATGGAAAATGCATTGGATAGGCTTGATGTTTTAGAAGTATTAATTGTAACTCTACAAGTGTGTGTATTATTTTATTGTTAAATAATAGATGGAATATGGATGTTTTTGGAGGCTAGGTTTTCTCTCTCTTGAAGGTTTTACCAAGGTATATTTTGTGTTATCTTGTGGCTTGTCTATTTTATATATGCATTTGGTTATTTTGTAAGCTTGTATGCATGTTTTTCTCTCATGGGTTATTTAGGAAATGGATTAAATGGATTGGGTATTGATGCATTAATTCCAAACAAATGTTATTAGAGCTTTCATGGTTGTGGGAGGCGTGAGCTCCAAAGGTGTGAGCTCCAAAGTTTTGTTACAACCCTTATTTGAGTATGTTTGGTTCAAAGTTGAATCTATGGCAATGTAGAAAAGATCTAAGGCATTACAAGGTATGGAACACGTGCAAATGTTGTTTTGCAAATCTAGGCTTTTAGTGTTTTCAGATTTGTTGGCTTTATTGCATATGAAAGTTTGGAAAATTTAGGTCAAAAGATTTCTTGGATTGTATTTTCATATGAGGGCTTTGTAGATGAAGTTTTATAAATGATCTCTTGAGACAAAATGAGCATCACCATTGGATCCAGGATGGCTAAGAAATGAAGATTCATATAACATTTGCCTTATTTTTGCCACTATCAAAAAATACAAAAAAAAATTGCCTTCGCAACCCATTGTGTGGATCTGCAAAGGGTGAAATAAATAAATAAAATTAAAAATTGCAAAATTAAAATATTAATTTGAAAATTATTATTGAAATTTTAAAATTTTAAATGTGCCTATGGGGGGCTTCCTAGACCACCCCCCACAGCCTAGTTGCATGGCCTATCATGGTGACAAGCTAGATGATTATCAGTCGTCGGCCTACCAACAGGTGGGTGTCCCTTGACCGGCAAGCTCCAGTGTTGGAGAGGCTAAGGCCCCGACCCGGGCCCTCACTCTCGTGGGGAACAGTGGGCATAAGAAATTAACCCATTGAAAATTAAAACATTTAAATTTGTTGTCGATGCCCAGCCAACCCGCCACCCAAGGGCTACCAACCAACCACCCATAAGGCAAATTCAAGAACTTTTTTTAATCAGGCATAACTTTCACCCAACATGTCAGATTTTCAACTTCTAGTAGTCAAAGGAAAGTTGTCTCTGGGAGCTACGCAATGGTACAAGTTTGGTTCAATGATTTTGTTAGTTTCATCACGTTTTGGGGCCTAAAAATCGGATGTTCTTGATTTCATGGTTTTGGACATAACTTTTACGTACAAAATCATATTTTCAATTACAAATAAATGTTGGAGAGCATGTGCAGTGTACTACATAGTGGAATAGGTAGATTTTCAATTTGTGGTGCAAAAAGAGGATTGTACTTCTTTGATCACTTGTAGGTGCTTAAAATTCGAGGTGTGATTGTGTGAACATCTAGACAAATCAAGAGGCGAAATCTTGAGGGAGTACATGTTTTTAAATGATATTTATGAGGGTACAACTAATTATTAGTTTGGTTCTTCCTAGTATAAATTTACAAATGTTCTCAAAGTTGAACTTTAAGAAAGACGTAAAAGGCATCTAAGATCCACTAGGTAGGGACTCATCAACAATGAGATCATTGTTAGAGAATGAAGCACCAATGAAGTAATTTTCATTAGCTGAGTAGCAATGGATTAGAGAGGTGGAACCTCATTGATGAAGTCAAACATGGTTTGAGGTGGAGGTGGAATAATGTGAAGTGGTGATAAAGAAGGGGGAGAGTCGATCAAAGAAGAGTTAGACAAAGAAGGTGATAGAGAAGGAAAATATTTAATGAAAAAACATTCAGGGAACTAAAGTATCATTTACCAACAAAACTTGAGGAGATGAAAGGGTGGGATTATTTTGAATGGTAGACAAACGATAGTTTAAAAGAGAAGTAGGAATTAATGAGTAGGAGGGATGTGAATAAGATGAAGAATGAGAAAGGCCAATGTTAAGTCTTTACCACACTAATTTAAGGTTTGTGGGAAAAGGTCTTTTGGCTCTAGGTATTTTACGATGATAATGAATGAGTTTAGAGGAAAACATTAGTCAAAGGTATAAGAGCAAGTATAAGTGTAGGTTAGGAATGAGGATGATGAGAAGAAACCACGTAGAGTAGACAAGAGAGAAATTATAGGAAGAGATGAATGAGGTGACAAAGGTTGAGTTCAACACTTTTATTTTGAAAAGGAGGCATGGGAAAAAGGTGATTAATGTTCCCTAGAGGAGGTAGATGTGATTGGTAGAGGTGGACCTTATTGAGAATGGGGAGTGGGAAAATGAGATTGGTCTCTAGGTTGGGGTGGAGGAGAGGGGTCATAATTTCTATGAGAATTATTTTGATGACGAGTGGAAGGTGAGTAGTCCTTACAAATGTCATAATTGATTGGCAATGCAACTAAAGAAAGCTCAAGGACTTGAGATATCTATCATTAGTATTATATTTGTGAAAGTGTTATTTTTATGTAACATAATCTACATATTCTTCAAAAATTTAGTCTATTCATTTGTGAGGTGTTCCTTTAGGTTTGTGAATGAATTAGTCAATAGTGGAGTTGTCATTAATACAAATTGTTTGAGCGTAGATCGTGGTATAGTGAAAAAATATTGTTGTGCATAAATTGAAGAGATTGATGTAAGATTGAAGGAATATCTTGGAACTCATCTAACCAACACCTTCCAAAATAACATGGAAATGGTCAAATACTAGCACCAACTTCAATGGGTATAATGATGTTGTGTACATTATTGATTTAGCTTTTGTTTATGGCATCTTAAAGCTAACCTAGATGTAGTATATGCCTCATGTTAAGTACCTATGATAAAAAGGCATTCCTTGAGACAATTTTGGAGGAAGTAGTATCAATTACAATTCCTTCACAATATTTATTATTAATGAAACCAATTTTTTGTACAAAGAAACATGATAGTTATTATTAGGTATTTCTTAATTTCAAGAATTGATGGTGGGAGGTTCTAAAAAGGAATTAGAAAAACTAGAATTGCCATCAAGTGAGTGTTTATCTACCATGCCAATCATATCATCAAAGGAAAGTGGCATGCCCTCAAGGGTTTCTAGTTTGGAGTTTATTGAAGAAATGATCATTAGAAGAAAGTAGGAGAGTTTTTGAAGAAGGTGAGGTGCCAATGGGTTCAACATTGTTTGATTATTTGTGGTGTGAATGGGTTGGTGAAGGTTTGAAGACTGTGATCTAGGTGTACTATAGAAAGGTTTCCATTATCCTTTAGGCCATCTACATGGATAACATTATTATCAATAAAGTCTTCAATGTTATGTTATAGGCCCCTACATCATTCAATATCATTACTAGGTACCTTATGGTACTAGCAAAACGCACTACAATCATTCTTTTTAGGTATAAGAAGAAATGTGCTAAGAGGTCATAGTAGGAATTTAGAGAAGGTTCATAGAAAGAGATTCATTGGGAGTTTATTGATAGGATTTTGCAAGCCTATTGAATTTTTTTAAAAAGTTTGAGGTCAAATAGAATTGGCATTAAAACAAAGGTAAAGGTGAAGAAATAAGAGGAGATGAAGTTGTATAGTGATAGGCTAGTTGTTGTCACTATGCTCATTGTTTTTGTTATATTATTATTGGTCATGAAAGGTTTCTTGTAAGGTTTAGATTTGTTTTAGATTTTATGGTGTGATACAAGTAGGGGTCCCTATAGAATCCTTGTTAATCTTATCCATTTTAGTCTCTTAGGGTTGCACAAAATTTAGTAAAAGTGTTGTAGTTTCCAAACATTATCTTCTATAAGATTTAAGGAATGAGATTTTCCATTGACACTTTTGAATTTCTACATTGGAGAGATGTTATTGTATCTTGGATAAGATTTATTGGAGTTGGAGAACAAGACCACTAACCTTCTCTTGGGGGCCTTCTTTACAATGAGTTTGATTAACAAATTTAACTTCAAGGTAAATTTAAATTTTGAAGTGAATATTGAAGGGTTTATTGGTAATATTGATTTTTTTTGTGGAAGCATCGAGCAAGGGTAGAACAATTCAAGGACATGCTCCTTGAGTGAAACAGGAAGAGCTTACACATAATGCAATCATTATAAACATAGTCTATCATTGTAAACATAGTCCAAGGAAAAAACAAGTTAAATTTTAAACATGTGTGATTTGATCTCCTTTGATATCATATAAAGGAATACGAGGACCTTTAAAATCAGGAGGAAAGGAATGGGATAGTATATCACAATATAGAGGGTTATGATGATGATCCATGAGTATCTCTCTAGAGCTAGTGGGTAAAGAGTCAAAAATTTGTTGAATCTATTGGAGATGATGTAACTCATAGTGCATGATAAACATGGGCAAAGGATAGGGAGGTAGAGGTGGAAAATAAGAAGTAGCTTGATGAGAAGAAGCAAGGGAAGAAAATAATAGATAAGATGAGGGGACACATGGTATGATGGAAGAGGTGGATAAGTATAATGAGTTACAGGAGGAGAAAAGAAGAGTGAACCATAGTGATGGGGTGAGGGGAAGTAGTAGTGGTCATGAGCACATTAGTGTAAGAAAGAATCTTAAGTAAGATGTGAAGTAGATATAAAAATAGAAGGAATAAAGGGAGGGAGAGAAAAGGTGGTTGAAAATAAAGAGAATCAAAAGGAATAGAGGCTTGGCATCAAGTCAAGGAGTTGGAGGGGTAAGAGAAGGTGTAGAAACAATAGATGATGGAGATGATACAAAAGAATTAGGAAAGGTAGTAAGAGGAATAGATGTATAATTGGTCTTAGTAGATCAAAAAATGTGTAGTAGAATTATCAAAAAATCTGTGGTAGAATTATCATGCACATGTATAATATTTCAATGAATTTAAGCCCTCTAGAATTAGTAAGAATGAGATTGCCCAAAGAGTCAAGCGGATCTAACGGAACAAAGACAACCTTAAGAGTTCATAGAATTATTGGCCTATTGGAGTTGTGAGAAAATCTTCATTCATTATTGGAGGTCAAGTTGGTCCTCTTGATGAAAGTTATTTATGGATGGAAAGAAGGGAATTTGTCTCATCAATATTAGTGGGGTAAGAAGAAAATCTAGTCATGGATAGATTAAGATAGGGGCTATTAAGAGGAATGATTCTAGAGGGGTAGGGCTTAACAAAAATAATGGTTAGGAGACATGAACTAAGATAAGGTAAAGGGGGAAAAAAAAAAGGAATCTGCAAGACAAAAGAAGAAAATAAGTTATTCTAAGAATAATGAAGATTAAAAGCTACTCTACCATATGAAAGTCTAAAGTAACTATTAAGATCTAATAGGTTCAGCAAATTAAAGAAATAAAAATTAATAAGGATAGAGTAAGTTTTTCCTTTTTTAATTTTTATGTGCTAGTGAAAAATAAGACTTCTCTACCTATTCAACACTACTAATAAATACTAGAGCTAGGACTAATAAAAGATATGAGAGTATTGAAAGGGAACTAGGAATTTGAAACAAACATGACTAAGCTAGGAGAGAGGAAGCTTGAATTGAGTTAAAGCAAGACAGTTCATAGGAAATAATGGAAGTATAAGAAAAGAGTATGTTTTCACTAATTTATAGGCAAACTTTGGTAACTACAACTACTAATTTACTTCAAGGGTAAAAGTGTACATTGTACACAAACACCTAATTTTTGCCCCAATCATTATTTAATCAAGCCTAAGATGAAGTATAGATAGAGGAATACATGCTCCTATATGCTTCATGTTTATATCTTATAAAAAAAATAGGAAAGAGGGCCAAGTTGCTAAAATTTAACATGAATTTAAATGCTAATTTGACTAAAAAGCATAGAAGATAATAGTAAAGTTAGAAACTCTAAAAATAAGAATTGATCAATATGACAAGAGGTTATGAGTTATCTTCCATAAGAGGGTGGTATTATCCCTAAAAGGATCATCTGTGGTAAATGACTCCCAAAACTCTTAAAATTTTCCTCGTATCTCCATTATGTCTCAAACCATTGCTTCCCCTTTCTTCATCGAGGTGGTAAATAGGGTTGACAATGAGATATATGTACCTTGGTGGTCACAAGGAGACCATCTCCTATAATTTACATATCAACCAAAGGATTTCTTCTATTCAAAGAAGAGAAGCTCAAAGAGAAGTCTTGAATTAAGATAGTTGGGCTTAAAGAAGCTAGATTATCATTCATCTTCTTGTCGTCCATGGTCATCAAAAGGATTGGTGTCTAATAATCAAATGACCTATTGTTCTTATGACAAACACGTGAAAGCTAAAACTTTAATGGGTTCTCTTGAAGTGATTTGAATTGTGATCGAGTTTAAAATATTGGGCAAAATAATCCTAGTTTTGAAAGAAGAAGAAAAACTGACCAAATTATTTCCCAAATGTATTATCAAGTTACCTTCAATAAATTGGATCATTAATCCAAACTTTTTACTATGAAACTTCTTAAGCAGTTTCTTTTTTTTTCATTACTCGATTTGAAGGCATATTTATTATTAATTGACACACAGATGAAACCCCTTCCATGGGGGTGTATTTCATGAGCACAACTAAGCTGATGTGTCTTTTTTTTCATGTAAAACATATTTAGCATAGAAGTAGAACTGATGTTATGACAACTAATATAGTCAGGTCAGAAAGTTTAATCTACATATGTTAACAATTGTTGTGTGGCGCTTCCAAATCCATAATGTAGACCGTGACCTATAGTTTTGCTCAAGTCAATTGCATGTGCCTTTACACACAAGGCCACACTTGTAGACCATAATTTGCATTGTTAATATACATGTATAATTCCAAAGCACTGGTTCTCTTCTGACAAAGCAACACAAGAAAATTCATTGCATTGAAATCTTAGTATTTCTAATTCTGAGGGCCCTAGGATTCTCGTGATAGATGTTTGCTTAATGCATGTTATAGGTATTAACACCAGATTCAACTTATAAGTTATGAATGGAGCACAGTTTACACTCCACTCATATACCAGAAAGATGATAAGAACATGTAAATCGACATGTCAAGAAGTACCATCAACAAAGTCATTGTACTATTGACATGAATCTGAGAAAGAATTATGAAAATGCTATCTGACCTGACCCAACTACAATAAAGCAGAGGCAATAGGCCTTACCTGTATGCCAAGCACCAAGCCATAGGCAAGACTCACAAGGGCCAAAAAGAAGCATTAAATAATGCAAATAGCTCAAATACTGACAAAGAATGCAGCATATAAGTATTTTCTCAAATAAGGCACCTGTGGTTAAGGAAATATATTGTAAAGCGATTTTTTTGCTTTCATCATGAACATAATCTGCTCCTGCCTCTCTGACCATTCCACCAGAAAATCTCAAAGGCTGAAGGAAATACCCCAGAAATTTCTTGAAAACAGATCAATTTTGTACTCACTGCAACCATAAATATACCTGGGGAATATTGAAGCCAAATTCCATTGCAAGACCAAAACATAAATCATCTGCCACACAGAACATGCTAACGAACACTTGAGACTCAATCCCTGTAATTCTAGTGGACACAGGTTCAAAACATCCCCTTAGAACTTCAGAGGTTCTGTCTGCCAAATATTAAATCTCTAAATCCCCCAAAATTCCACTCAGCTAGATGTTATACCAGACACCCAAGGAACCACCACCGGTGCTGATGGATGCTCCCGTCTGTAAGCTTCACTATATCTGCCCTTGAAGTTGAGCTTTGCATGATCAGCCTAAATGGAGAGAAAAGAGATTAGAACAGCATATGGCACATGCAAGATAAAACAATCATAAAATCACAAATCTACGAATGCACTTTGTATACTATCCATGCTACCTGCCACAGCAATTTGTGCATATAATGAATTTCAGAAAGCTGAGACTACAAATTGAAAAGCTAATATTCCATGGGATTAAGAAGTTTTTATCTTGGAATGGATGCCCTTTCTGCTGCACCAATATCTTAACTGCTTTGAGTGACTAGATGTAAAAGATGCAAAAGGTCAAAATGAATTGTATTTAAGCTCAAGTGTCTAATAAACTGTAATAGATGTACAAGAAATGATAAGCAAAATTAATAAGCCTCCAAAAGGGTATAAGGGCCCAACTTATTACAACACCAACAACCTCTTCCGATCAGAGTTTTATCCCAATTAAGTTTTTTATTTTTACTTTTTTATCTAGAACTCTCTAAATTTAAATAATTTTTATTTTGAAATATCTTTATCAAGTTTGAAGTTTCATTTATAATTTGCCTCAATAGATTGCCAATTCCTCTTCATCTGACCAGAATTAAAGTAATACTCATTCATCCTCTCAATAAAGCACAATTGATTGGCATCAAAAGAGACAAAGGAGTTAGTGTATGTCCATTCCAACTTGTGCCTTTTTACACAAACAAAACGACTACAAGGAAGGGGCAATGAGGTTGTGGGATGTAGAGCTTAATCGTTTCCATGCTTCCACTTCCCAACAATCTTCATTTTTGAGGAGTCAGATAGCCAACGTACTTTAAATGCAAGTTCCAATGGCATTCCCTATGGTTCATCTAACGACCCTACACCATATAATGTCAATGATGATGATAATGATAATCTTTATGAAGATCCATAAGATGGTGACTGCTGATTTTCTTGTTTTAATATTGAATAATAAATATCTATCATGACATTAAAGTTTGATAAATTGACGTTAAAGTAGTATTTTCTATTTTTATGGTGGTTTTGTTTATTATATACATGCTATGTGGTATTCTGAATGTAATTCCTACTTTTAGACCATGTCAAAATTCCAGGTTTAGGCCACTTGTTTGACATTATAACTTTGTAGGGGGGCATAGAGCCTTGGTAATAGATGAAAAGATACCATATACAACGCTTCATGCATAGAGGCAAGAGCAATAGATTTTGCAAATAGCTTCTATGGCCAGCCATGCCAATGAGTCTAACTGCAAACAGATTTTAATTCTGAACTGAAGACATAACCGTTTGTTATCTGACTACAAAACACACAGTATCTTCAGTTTACTGTAACTCCTTTTTAACTATTTTGGGACAGATGCAGGATTGTCTAAGCCAAAAGTTGTGTTTCTGATTGTACAGAGTTCTTGGAGGATAACAACTATAAAGAAAAACACAGACGGATCTCAATTATTTGAAATGGTAGGCAGTCTTCCAGGTGACTAGGAAAAAATTACTATTAGCTACTTCATAATCTGATCCTTAAGAACTGTATTATATAGTTTTATGTATGTATGAAATTATGACAACATAAATATGAAATGCATTTTTTTTTAAATCTGTAGAAAGTAATAGTTAAGATTCAAGAACTATCTACAATAGTATAGCATAGTCATCAGCATATAATATAATAACACAGAATATATGAAAAAGGAATGCCTATATTAAAATAGGTTTACATAATGTGTCTGATATGCATAAAATTGTCGATATGCAAAAAGTAATAGGCAGCCACACATCCTCCAGCCAGTACCTGAGCATCGCCAGGGACATAATTGAGTTTTAAAGAGGGGATTGATATAGGCAGTAGATTTAGAATGTTGAATAAAATAACTTATGATCAGTATGTCTTGGCAATTATGAGTTAATGATGTATTCCCATTATGTTGTCAGACCAAAACTATGTTGTGTAATGTATAGCTTACTTAATAAAAAAATTGTTAGTCATTAGTCAGTAGTTGTGGTTAGTACATTCAGGTTACAAATGTTTTTACAATCAACAGAGCTCCTGTGGCCATATGTCCATAATCAGACGAGCTGGAGGTCTCCTGGTCATTCACTTTAAGTTCACTGTTGTCAATTTCTGCAGAATTAAACAATGCATAATTGCACGTGTATTAAAAAATGACAATTTCTTATTGCATTCTGTGAATTGTCTATCATTTTTTTAATATATTCTATTTTGTTCGGTTGTGCATATTGGTTTATATTTCCTATAGAAAGAGATGTCAATTTGTGCTAGCCCACAGTTCTTGATCCTTTTGTGAATCAAAACAGAAACAACTTTTTCAATTACAAATGTTGCAGGAAACATAAGTATAGAACCACAAAGAAGTAGATATAGACTGCCCAATATAAAAGAAAAAGCACTCCACCTGCTTCAGCCAACATTCCTGATGCTTGTGCTCATATCTATCTGGAGAATAGCAACCAGATTCAGATGGACAGTAAACCCAAACATTGCACTTTTTTTCACCAGCTTTAGCATTTTTAGCCTGGTCCAAGCAAGCCTGACAACAGTCTGCTGCACTTTCTTTATGGTGTGTCAGACCCCATCTAACTGCGATTCCATCATAGTCTGTATGAGCTTCAGCATGACATTGAATAGGAAGCGTCCTACCAGGTATAATTCCATCTTCTGCAGAAAGTGTCAAGAGTATATATAAGAATATAATAGCACCAAATTGTCCCAGGAGCTCTCTAAACTCTTTCTGCCTGTGTACTTATTACAGAAATGAGAAGTAAAATATGTTTCAAACAAAACAAGGCACCATACACAAGCTTAAATTTATAATGTTCGAGCACAAAATTTATCACTTCAAGACAATAATAAATATGTGAGGAGCTCCTCCATTCATGGTCTCTTTGCAAGGCTATCAGATGGATGAAACTAAACTTTGAGGAAGCTGCAAGAGGAAATCCGGGAGTATCAAGAGCAGGTTGCATTGTTCATAACAAGCAGGGAAAATTAATTTATGTAGGATCAAAGAAAATTGAACAATAGAACAAACAATGAGGCTGAAGCTCAGACCCTCCTTTATGGCCTCTTAACTCTACAAACAATATAGGATAAACTCAGTTCAAATAGAAGGGGATTCACAGGTTATTATATATGCATTGAGGAGAAAAGTTTTGCCAAATTGGAAGATTGCAAATATCCTTAAGTGTGTTCGGCCCATTCTTGATACATTAACAGAATACACAATTTAACATGTGTATAGAAAAGCAGACTTCTAAGCCAACTTTCCTATTGACAACAGTCCAGGTTGCATCACAAGCACAAAGGCTTATGCATGGGAATCATTTGGGAATGAGTTTGATTTATAACCACAATGGAAAAGAGGACATTAAAGGTGAGCTGATTGGATTATAATCATTTTTGTCAACCATATAGAGAAGCAGACTTCTAAGCCAACTTTCCTATTGACAACAGTCCAGGTTGCATCACAAGCACAACGGCTTATGCATGGAAATTATTTGGGAACAAGTTCGATTTATAACCACAATGGAAAAGAGGACATCAAAGGTGGGCTGGGCTGATTGGGTTATAATGATTTTTGTGTCAACCATATGCATTAGTGAGCATAAGCAAAGGTAATCATTTTTGTTTATGGTGGCTCTCAAGGAACAAAAGGTGATGGGAAATAATAGTAACCAGTGATGAAAGACTGAGGATTAATGATTCATTGATGGGTGAGCATCTGTATTTGGCATCTTAAGGATGGTGAAGAATCAAACAACTCAATTCGCCTTCCTAAGCCATTCCGAACAGCTATTTCTCTAAGAATGGATACATGGATCCACTTGACCTATACCCAGTGGCAAACGGCTTTTTTGGAAGGAATTGTGGAAGCATCCCTCAAAAGAATCTTTAAGACAAAGGCAGGAATAGTCATTCATGCAATTCAGTGGGTGTTGGGCAAGGAATTCCAGGTGGCAGATCATAGTTATAGAGTTCATCTTTGATGTCGCCTCAATGTTTATAGGTGTGCTACTTGAATTAGGAGAGGAAAATGAAATTATCAGGACAGTCGCATGACTAATCAAGAAACAATTAATGGTAGTTTAGACATGGTGCTCTTGGAGGTGGTGGATGGTACTGGCTTCTCACCGCTCAATGGTATAATGAAGGAAAGACTCTTAGGCCATGGCAACCATTCATCATCACTACCATCACAAAGAATGAACAACTTCAGAAGAGGACAGCCAATAAGGCAGTGTCTTTCCTTAAGCAAGTGACAGGACTCAAGGTGGCAGGGGATGTAAATTGGGTTTTGTCGTGTACAAAGACTCTACCTTATCAACAAATGATAACTCAGTTGGAATTTTGCCTAAAACCATAGTGTAGTTCTAGGCATTTGTTTATAACAGCCCTCTGGTACAGGAAGCTTTACTTAATGTCATCCTAGGAAAAGGAGACTTTGAGCCGCCCCCTCCCTACTGAACAGCATTTTTTTGTAAATTTTCTTTATTATAATATAAAAGAAAGCAATCCACAAGACTGCAATTCACTGACTAAAAAAATATATACTTAACGAGCTACAATTCTCAAGTCATAGAGAACATAAAGTGGCATCCCAAGGAGGGGTTTTCAGCTCCAAGTGATGCCATGGAGGAGGATAATCTTAAGATGGAAAGAAATGAAAACTGCTACAAAAAGATAGGTGCAGAAAACTGCTACAAAAAAGATGGGTGCAACTGTTCAGCTACAGCTTGGAAACAAAATTTTCTGCAGCTACCACAGACAAGGCTGAAAATATGCAACCACATAGCAGCATACATTTAGTAAAATCATTTTGGAGTATCCCCCCATATTATTCTCTGATAATTTTGGTGGAAGATCCTTATAAATGTAGTAAACTAAATTATATGATGTCTTATTGGATCATATAACTGCAAAAAAGTTCTAAATTCACTCTGTTGAAGCTGATGATAACATTTATGAAACCATTATTAACACACGACTGGAATATGATGCCACTGTAAACACAAAAAACTCTAGATAATAAAAGGGAAAAAGACAGAAATGTTTGCCAAAGTTAACATAGTAGATATAAACCCAAAAGAAAGGAACATACAAGACCAAATAAAATGGGCCAGCCTTTCATTACCAATCTCAGGTCCCTTCTGCAGCAGCTTTCCACTACCATCATCTGAAGTTTCATAATTGAATGGCACACCAGCTTCCTCCAAAACAGAACCCCAATAAGACTCCAATACTTTGGCCACCATCTCTGCTCAAAGGACCCCCAGCACAGAATCTATAAACAAAAGTCCAAATTTTTGGTCCTAAACATAGGAGTAGAAAGGAGAAAAGAAACTAATGTCACATGATGAACCAAATCTACTATTTCATAAAACCACCAAACAAAGATTGTCATGACTTAAGATTCTACCCAGCAGCAGATGAATGATTGCATACCAGTATCTTCAGGCTGCACGGTAGCATTAGCGATGGCTTTTGTATCCTTGCCCTTCTTAGCTTCTTCAAGTTTTTTCTTCCACCAATCTTCAAGGGCTATGATTCAAAACTGCTATCAGTCAATAAATGTTCCTATAGCTGAATAATTCAGAGAGTTTTGTACTTAGTTTAAGCAAACGGACAATCATATACATTGCATTCTAGCTATCAGTTAATACTAATACTAATAGTGATGAAATAAAGAGATCCTTTGAGACAAAATGCCAACCCAGCAAGTCAATTATGCCAAAGGGCCGGCGCAAAATATTCACATCACAATAATAACAGAAAAATCGTTGTGTCAAGGGTACAGAATAAATTTGTGCAGAGTAAGATCTACAAGTTAAAATGATGAGAGAATATTCAAATGGTATACTGTAGTCCTCATGTTAGTAATTCTTAGATATCATGATTAAGTGGTTCCAAGATAGGAACTTGTGTTTCATAAGCTCATGAAGGCTCTAAGGCATCCCAAAGCAATATGTAGGTAGATGTTCTTTTGAAAATAAAAATAATTGGAAAAGTGATATATGCCAACAGATTAATGGTGCTTAGATTACGAAGTACCAAATCTCAATGCAGGTGGAATAAGTATTTGCTGCTATGAAATATTATTTTGAATTCAGTGCTAACAGGTATTCTTAACTAGGGATGGATTTGGTTTATGATTGTTTCTTGCAGTTTTCCAGATTTTAAATCTAAAACTAGTTTTGGAGCATGACAAAGTTTCAACAAACCAAGCTTTCAGACATGTGGAAGGATTGATTCTTAACTTTTTGTCAACAAATAAACTGAATGGTACAACCAAGTTTTGACCAGCACATTCAAGTTACAAACCGAAGGATATGAACCATATTAGATCTGGAAAACGTTTGAGAAACAGATGCTTGAACAGTAAAATGAGTTCAAGTACAAAGACAGGTTCAGAAACAGAAACTGACGGAAAAACACAGGCAAACGGAACTGTGATTGCAGTTGTCACCTCATAGGGACCATGACCACATCAGTGTCCACCAATGGTAAGCATTTTAAATTCAGAATCTGAACCAAACAGTGACCATTTTAACTTCTTATGCACACAAGAATTATGAGGCCCAGGATAGAAGGATAGAAGAAATATTGTACAAAAGAGTTCACCTGTTCATTAGAGGAGATGAGCAGAAGTAAAAGGCAGAAAGATCAAGTCCCACTTCTTGTAATTATCTTCCCAAGATAATAAATAAGATGGCAAGGCCATTGCCACTACCATAAAAGTTGGTTTTCCTCCATATTAGGGATTTTCAGGATTAAAATCTGAGTTTCGTGTGAGTTTGTTCAAGTTTAATTTTTATTTCACTCATAATATTTCCTTCTCTAGAAGCAAACTTCATTTCTATTGACAAGAACCAAGCAATTTCATGAAAAGTTTATGGACCAATTTTGGTATCAGAATGGTTTGATTCTTATGGACTTCGGAAGAAAATTGCATGGCAGAGAAAACAAGAACTCAAAAGGCAGCCATCAACAAGTAAAATGCAAGACTGACTGCACTTCAAGGCCACATGAAAAGCATCGCAGAAAATCAGCCATAGTTGGGACAACAAGAACATTTGACTAGACAGCAAGGTCAAAAGGTCAACTGGTGCAAGAACAAGTAACTCAACTAAGTACTTGATGAAAAGTTTGGAATTGGTGAAGAAGATGAAATTAAAGAAGAAGATTTCTTGAAAGAATCAAATTAGGGTAAAGAAAAGAATGTAAATCCATCTAAATTAGAAATTAAATCTTTTGTTGGACGATGGTTGAACCCAATGGCAAACCGGCCCCAAATCAAACCCATATGGGTACTGTAGGGTTCCAAGAGAACCTGGTAACATAGGGCACAAGGTGGATCAAGAGATTTAATGGATGTTTTATAAACAACAATGTGGTCAAAGAAAGCATGATTACACTATGGAATTCCCACAGCAAGCCATGTTAAATGGTATGGATTCAGATAAGGACTTGACAACAAATTATCTTGACGAACTCCATTCCCACACCCAAAGGAAGGTAGTCACTACCAATCCAAAGGAAGTGTAACATGTGATTCAACTCCTACCAGAATCTCTTCTGCCTATCACTGGATTTCCTTGACAATCACTAATAGAGAGTAATGAGGTCAAGATGTTACTTCAGGAGCTATTGGAGCAAGGGATCATTTGTCCTAGCACTTTGCCTTGTGGATCATCCATAGTGCTGCTGTAGAAAAAAAATGACTCTTGGAGAATGTGTATTGATTACAAAACTCTTAAGAAAATCGCCATTAAGAACAAGTATCATCTTCTAAAGATAGATGATTTATTATACCAACTAGAACATACTAAGTATTTTACTATTGGATCTTAAGTTTGGTTTTCATTTGGTGTGAACGAAAGAAGAAGCTTAGAAGACTGCTTTCAAAACAAGGCAAGGTCTTTATGACTGGTTAGTAGTTCCTTTTGGTTATAGTAATGTGCTTGCAAGTTTTATGAGATTGATGAATGATGTTTTAAGGGATTTCTCATATACTTTTGTGACAATCTATCTTGTCCACATTAAAAAAGCTCTGTGTGAATATAAATTTCCCCAAGCTCCCTTCAGGTTATTTTATTTTGCTAAGTACCGGCCCGTGCCCCATCTATTGAAAACATCATCGAGCTCCTTTTGAAAATGCTGCATCTGAATGCTGCCACTTGTCAGCTGGGCGCTCTTCGCAAGGTTTTTCCTTCGCTCTTCTAAGCGACTCCCGCCATGCTTCCATGTGTCGGTCGTTCGCACTCTTCAACGCTTCTTCCCTTCGCTTCCCTATCGGGCCCCGACCACATGCCACGTAGCATCAATCCGCATACATCTCTTGGCGGCCCCCACCTACAACGCAACATGTAAGGGAGACCTCCACATGTCTTCACCACACAAGCTTTCATCGCAAGGAGGGAAGAATGAACCTCGGGCCCCGATTTGTCACCAAGTGGATCTTCTAAAAGGGTTCGTCGTGTTGGAGCATGGAGCAAGCAACAGCCTCACCATAGCTACCACGTGTTATAACTATTGTCATGAGTGAGCGACACATGTCAACACTCTGCTCTACTAGGACCACTGCCATCATTTGCAGGGGATGCATCTGGCGTTGGGGCAACCACATTAATGGCTTGAATCTTTTTCCATTGCAACGGCCGAGGAAATCATTGCTATATGCATCATTGCTCATGATCGGGGGATCTTTTCTGTTACTGGCTCACCAGGCGATGGGATTTTTATTATAAATACTACTTCTTATTTTGAGGAAAAGGGGGAATTAGCATAGAAATTTGTGGAAAGACTAGGCCTTTTGTATTGTTTTTAGCTTAAAAAATAAGATTTGCAGATTGTGCCATTGTTCGGCCTTTCTGTTTCTTTGCTATTTGATAAAACTGTATACTGTGCCATTATTGTATTGAATAATTTTGCTCGCAAACTTCTATAATTTCAATATAAGCTAATTGATTAAGACCATGTCTTCAACTCTTCTTTTCAATAGATATGTGGAAATTATTTTATGTCATTGAATAAGTTGTTTAGATTTCCATTTAGATCTTTGTTGTTCTGAGACATAACAGATTGTTGAATGGCCCTTAAATCATATTCGAAGGATAGGTATATCGTGCCCATATCTACTTTTTGGCACATCTCCTTAGATTAGATTTATTTTACATTTGTTTCTTTCTACCTCCTTTTTCACCCCCCAAAATTATAGAAGAAGTCGGCTTCTTTAAAAACCCGGAGGTCACTCAGTTTAGCACAATAGGTCCCCCCTTTAGCTGAGTTTCCCATAAAGATTGTTACCTTTTCAATTTTTAGCATCAACACTATGCAAAGACTAAAAGAAAACAACTACTGCACAATCTATAGAAATGTGAATTTCACAGTCATTGGTTGATTTAGGGCATGTGATAGGAGAACTAAGAATAGACCAATGAAGCAATTTTAAGTTGGCCTACACCAAAGCGTGCTACTTGAAACGAGGAGTTTCATAGTAGCTGCACAATTTATGAGGAAATTTATTCCTTTTTTCAACCCATAGCCACATTATTGAAGGGACTTTTATTGGGGAAAAAACATGATAGAGCATTTGAAACATTGAAGTATAAGATAATTCATGCTCATGTGCATGCTCTACCTGATATACAAAAGTCATTTGAGATAGAAACAGATGGAAATGAATGTGCTATGGATGTCATCTTGCTTCAAGGTGGTAACATGTTTGTTACAAGGATACACGGGGATGCGTCCCCTACACTTTTGCCCCCCATACCGGTACCGAAGATGTCTCGGGGACGGGGGACGCCTGGGGGACGACTGATAGCCATCCCCAAAAGGTTTCCTTTTTTTCAGGGACGTCCCCTAATCGAGGAAACGGATCGGAAACTGTAGGGGGACTGTCAACCGTCCAGGGGACGATCAACGGACTCCCAACCGTCCCGGGGACAGTCGGTCATCCCCTTTTTTCCAACAGCCTATAAACACAAAAAAATGTCAAATTTAAAATTCTTTTTTTTATTGCTTTTGTTTGTGGATCCCACGCCCTCCCAACCCTCATACAGCAACTTAAAACTTCTTTTTACCTTCATTTAACCTCATTTTAACTTGCCAAAAAAAAAAATTGCAGCCAAGAGCAAAGTGAGAAGAGAAAGAGGAGAGTTTGAAGGAGTTGTTGGAGAAGAAAAACCAGCATTTAGTCACTCTATCAAGAGGAACAGGCTGACCTCTAGACAGGCAGAGAAATTAGTGGTTGTGCATAATGCTCTACGACTCCAGGATCGTCAGACTCCTGAGTATCGACAAACTCCAGCGTTAGGATGGGATGTTGATCCAGAGGATGTCACACAAATTGATGAGGAGGAGAGACAGGAGGGATTGGTTGGAGTTCCATTAGATGAGCCAGCCTCTCATACTCATAGTGACAGTGACTCAGACTCTGAGTCTGATTTTGATGCAATGTTGGCAAAAGTCGAGTAGAGGCAGCCATAATACTTTCTATTACTATGTTTTGGACACTTGTGACTTTGTCATTTTGACATTTGTAGTGCAAACTTGTAGCCTTTGGGCATTTTATTATTTTATATCATATGCACATTGACTGTTTGACATGAATTATGGTCCATGGAAGCAATTAGGTAGCTGTAGTATTAATTTGTTCAAATCTATGATGCATATGTCAATATGATTGGTGATTACATTTGCAACTTTATGAATGTTCATTGTTATGATTATCATTACTCATATGAATATCTGAAATTTCATTATATTCTTAAATATATATATATATAGCCGTCCCCCCATCCCCAAAAATCCCCTCAAAAAAATGCCGTCCCCGAAACTCATCCCGCCGTTCCACCATCCCCCCGTATCGGAAACTTGGCAGAACATAGGTTTGTTATCATTCAAAAGTTTCTACTTCAGCAAGTAGAGTATAGTTGGTGTATAATAATGAATTATATGCATTGATTCAGGCAATCAATAGATGGAAACATTATTTGTTTGGTAAAGAGACTATTGTCCATACCAACCACCAACCTCTACAATATTTACATGTACAAAACAAGTTACAAACAGCAAGACATTATAAATGGATGGGATTTCTACAACAGTTTCATTTGGTGATTAAATATAAAGGAACTAAATATGTTGTCTAGGGCCTAGGCCACCCATTTCGGCTATGGCTATGGTAACTCACTTGGAGTCATTCACAAAGGCTGCTTATATAGAAGAATATGCACATTATAAGAATTCTGGGAGGAAGTATGAAGAACTTTTATCATAGGTAGTTGTACAAAGTGAAGAAGGCTTCTATCCCAAATATGGTTTACTCTATAAGTAGAGTAATTTTGCCTTCCAAGGGCACAAAAGCTACTACTAATTAGAGAGGCACATAACTGCAAAGTGACAGGTCACTTCAGAGTAGATTAAATGGTTGCTCATGTGCAAAAGTATGTGTTTTGGCCTAAAATGTGGCAAGAATTAGCAAGATTTGTTAGAAGTTGTAAACATGTTGTACTAGCAAATCTAAGAGAAGAAAACAAGTAATGTATTTGCATTTGCCAATCCCCATAAGGCCATGGGAAAGTGTTTCCATGAACTTGTAGGAGGTTTTCCTATGAGTAGACATGGGAACGATTACTTGTTTGTGGTAGTTGACAGGTTCAGAAAAATGTGTATTCTAACTACTTGTAAAAAGCAGGGAAACCCGGGGACGCGTTCCCCCCCCAAAATGCCCTGTACCCGTTTCCGGGACGTACCGGGTACCGGGGGACGACAGGGGGACGGCAGGGGACCGTCCCTCTTTTTTCAAAAAACTCAGGAAACGTGTCGAGGACGCGGGGACGGCGTTGACTAGAAGAGGGACGGCTGACCGTCCCCGGGGACGGCCAGGGGACGGCTGAGCCGTCCCTCGACCGCCCAGGGGACGGCCGGCCGTCCCCCGCGCTTTAGACACTTGTAACTTGAAAAAAAAATCACAATTTTAAAAAATTTCGGCCAAGCATACGTGGCATGTGTGGGCCCCATTTATTTTGACTCTCTTATGAAAGGAAAAGGGCCTCTCTAACCTCATTATGTGCATTTTGTTTGTTTGAGCAGCCAAGGGTTTGAGAGCAAAAGAAGTTGCAGCCATTGAAGGAGAAGGAGCAGCAGCTTGAAGGAGAAGAGGAGGTTGAAATAGTGTTGAAGGGAGTGCAAATCCACTAAAGAGGTATGCATTTTCTTTCCCTATTTTTTTTTTTTCATTTTTTTGCAAAATATGAAGCATACATTGTCTGATTTTTTTTATTTTTTTGCATTTTCAGTTTAAACTTGCATTCTAAAAACAAAAAACATGAGCAGCAGTGAGAATGGAAGTGATAGTGAAGTTGAAATGCAAATTAGAAGGCAAAGTGGTGGGGGTGGTAGTAGAACTAGAGAGCAAAGAAGTGAAAGAACCCCAATCCAATGCCATCCTTCATCAACCAATACCAAAACTATGGAAGACTATGCAAGACACCCATTAAACCCAAAAAAACCATTCCTTCGATATGTTACACCCGTGGGTGAAAGACAAAAAAATTCAGGGGGGAGTAGGGTTTGGTTTTGCCATATTTGTGAAAAAGACTTTAGGGGCAGCTACACAAGAATTAGGTCTCATTTTTTGGGTGAGGTGGGCCATGGAGTTAGAATGTGTCCTTCATTGACAGATGCCCTATTTTTAGAATGCCAAAAAATTCAAATAGAGTGTGATGGTGGGGTTCAAGGTGGGTCTCCTTCTTTCCCAAGTGCACAATCATCCATGCCTACTCCTAGTCCTTCCATGGTTGGTAGTAGTGGAGTTCTCTTAAGAGCAAAGAGGAAGGTGAGTGGTAGTGGTAGTGAAAAGGCAACCTCAGTTGAGTCCCTGATTAATAACCAAGCACGAGAGAGTACTGAATCCGCCATTGCCAAATTCTTTTTTGCACATGCCATTCCATTTCATGTGGCCCGTTCCTCTTATTTTAAACAAATGGTGAGAGAAATAACCACAGTTGGTCCTTCATTCATACCCCCTGGAGATCATAAGCTACGCACCACCCTCCTAGACAAAGAGTACTCCAAAGTTAATGTGTTAATGGAGGACATGAGGCAAACGTGGATGAGGACGGGGTGCTCTATAGTGATGGATGGGTGGACTGATTGTAGACGTCGGCCACTCATCAATGTCATAGTCACATGCCCTGCTGGTTCTTATTTTCTTAGAGCCATAGATTGTTCGGGGAAACGTAAGGATGCAGAATTTCAGTTTTCCATTTTGAGAGATGCTATAGAGGAGGTTGGGGCTGCAAATGTGGTGCAAGTGATCACCGATTCTGCACGTGTGTGCAAATCGGCTGGGTTGATGGTGGAGGGTCAGTACAGGCACATATTTTGGACCCCATGTTGTGTTCATGCATTGAACAATGCATTGAAAGACATAGGGAAGTTGGATTGGGTGAAGAAAATAGTGGCAGAAGCTAGAGATATTCAAATGTTTATTTGCAATCACCACACCTCACTTGCTCTCTTCAGAACATTTTCAAAGAAGGAATTTCTCAAACCTGTTGAGACAAGGTATGCCACTCACTTCATTTTGTTTCACTTTCAATTTGTATTCATAATTTGATTTTGTTTTAAATTTTTAATTTTTAATGAATCAATGAATGAACATTGAATGTAGATATGCCACATACTTCATCTTGCTAGAGAGGATGGTAGAGGTGTATGAGCCTCTACAAGCAATGATGGTCAATGCAGAGTGGGCTAGATGGCCTAATGCAAGTTCTACGGACGGAAAGAATGTCAAACAAAAGATCCTCAATGACGATTGGTGGGCCAATGTGAGGTAAGACATTAGATGGCTGATTTTCATATTAAATTTCTGATTTTAATATTTTAATTTTATTGTCCAATGTTCCAATTTTTGAAGTTTCTAACATGTCAATTAACTTGTCAACTAATTATTTTGAACTTTTTGTTTGCATTTTGCAGATATATTTGCTCCTTCATCTCCCCTATTGTAGATGTCATCAGATATGCTGATACAGACTCTCCTAGTCTTGGAGAGATTTATGAGACATTTGACAGTATGCTTGGGAAGATCAAGCAAGTTATTTCGCAAAGGACCCCACTTTGGATTTATATGAGCAACACATTGGGCCCATTGTGACTCGAAGGTGGAATATAATGAACACCCCACTTCACATGGCTGCCTTTGCTCTAAATCCAAAATGGTATGCACCAAGGCCTGGTAGGGTGCCTCCATGTGATGATAGTGAGGTTTTAGATGGGTTCACACGGGCCATTGAAAAGATTTATCCAGCAGAGCAGGCTTCACTAGTTCGGTCACAATTCCTAGACTTTGCAAATCTTTCGGGCCCAAACTTGAGTAAACCACAAGCGAGGTTGGATAGAGCTATATTAGCTCAATCAAACCCTATTGGATGGTGGACCTATCATGGGAGGGATACACCGCAGTTGAAGACACTTGCTACTCACCTTCTTGCACAGGTTGCTAGTTCCTCTGCTGCAGAGAGGAATTGGTCCACGTATAGCTTTATCCACTCCCTCAAGAGGAATAGACTTACCTCTAGACGAGCGGAGAAGCTAGTGGCCGTTCATAGTGCTCTTCGGCTTCAGGATCGGCAGACTCCAGAGTATCGACAGACTCCAGCTCTACGGTGGGATATTGATCCCGAGGATGTGGCCCAGGTAGATGAGGAGGAGACAGTTGAGGGTTTGGTTGGGGTTCCGTTGGTTGAGGAGGAGCATCACAGTGGCAGTGACTCAGAGGATGACTCTGATTTTGATGCGGTTATGAGGGATGATTAGGGGCAGCAGTGCTCTTTGACTTTGTTCATTCAGTATTCTGTATTCATTACTGACATTGTATTTTGATTTTCATAGCAAACTTGAAAACTATATGGCAGCAATGTACCCTTTGGGCATTTTGATATAAGTTTATAAATTATAACTTGGAGGTTGTTTCATGATTCGTGTATGTTAATTTTGAATGCGTATTGAGTATTGGCATAATGTTGGACACAAATGTTATATATTAGTGTTCTATAATGTGTATTATGCATGCCTTATCCATGTTATCATATGAATATTTAAAATTTCCCTATATTTTAAAAAATTTCCTTATATTTTTATATAGCCGTCCCCTACCGTCCCTAATTTTGGCCTCAAAAATCGGAAACTTGGGGACTCGTCCCGCCGTCCCCTGCCGTCCCTGTCTCGAAAACTTGGGGTAACCTTGGTAAAAAGACTATCACGGTGAAAGAGACAGCTAAGATGTTCTTTGCAAATGCATAGGTGCACTTTAGGGTTCCTAAGTCCATAAATTCAAATAGAGACACAAGGTTTGTTGGTAAGTTTTTCAGAAACATAAACTTGAAAAATGAAATAAATTCAGGTACAAAGACAAATTCAGAAATAGAAACTAACAGGAAAACAAAGGCAGATGAGACTGCAATCATGGTAGCAACCTTGACCACAATCACCAACGATGAGCATTTCAAATTCTAAATCTGAACCGAACAATCATCATTTTAACTTCCTCTGCAGGCAAGAATTGTTCTAGGGCACAGGGTAACCCTATTGTTCACAAAAATCTATGGAAAGGAGATGTAACTTGTTGTGATTATCTTCCCAAGAAAATAAAGTAGGTAGCAAGGCCATTGCCCCATAAAAGTTGATTTTCCTCCGCATTGGGGTTTTGAGGATAAAATCTCAATATTGTATGAGTTGTTCAAGTTTTATTTATGTTTCTCACAATATTTCCTTATCTAAAAGTATACTTCACTTGTATTAACAAGTAGCAAGTAATTGAATGAATATGTGAATTCTTGAATTCTAATTGAAGAGTTTAGGAAGCAGTTCATCATCAGGTTACTAGAGTAATGGTTACACCAATGCTACAGCCAGCCTAGAGACTAGAAATTTTACGACAAGCAAATATCTTTTGTATTATGAAATAGACAAAAAATGCTAATAAACCATAGCTAGGTGGCAGCTAGCACTAAGAAGTTAAGAAGCAAATAGCTAGTAAGGGTCAGATGAAAGAGATTGTTTCATATGCCAAAAAAAATAATAAGTTTTAATGTAGCAAAAAGGAGGGCACCTAACAAGAGGATTGAAGTAAAGCTCAATGACATGTAATTAGTTCCATGAAGCGGCTTATGCAAATTTATAGATATAAGCATTTGTCAGCTCAGACTGAAATCTTATCTGTGTGTAGCCTAGTTTAAAGAGCTGACATCAATCTGGAATGTCAATCACTACAATTGGGTGATCCAAGAAATATGTTGTTGATCTGTGATTCAAACTTTGGAATGGGAATAATAAATTGCTCTTTTAAGTTGTTCTGAAATTGACAAAAGAAATCTACTCGGCCAACATTAAAATCAATCAAATTACAAAGGACCATACAAATGTGCTAGATACTCGTGACATGGATTACCCCCAAGAATCCCATAAAATAACAAGAACACCTTATACAAGCCATGGCTCCCAGGCAGTCTCATTTTATGTTTAGGCTGAATGATATGGTCCACATTTTATAAGGATAGCATTTAGAGATTTCTACATATCTTGTTGATTTACAGTATAGTTTCCTACAAACAAAAAAATGTTACATGCATATGAAGCAGATAATAGCATTGTGGCCACTTTGTGTGGATGTGGATCCACCCAGGGACTGAGGGATTGTTCTTGAAAGTGGAGATGCTGGATGATTTAATGCAAATCTTACATAACAGAAAGATAACATTTATTTTCCAAATTCTAGAGCATTCACATCTCTTATCCACACACCAATTAAAAGTGAAAGTAGCAGAGTAATATGATATTTATTAGACGACACCTTATCATAAGTTCTTCTTGAACCTTGATCAACATTATGTTAATTTCTGAAGAGCAATGAAGGGTATAGTAGCAAACAGATACTGCCATTTGGAACTCAGCTATCATAATTTATTTTGGCTTGGTGAGCTTTGACTGCATCTTGAAACATGCCTCCAAACAGGTAAGAAAAGCAAGTACTGTGGAGCAGGAAGACACCAGAAATGGTGCCCCGCAGACCACAATTTGCATAAAGTGTCAATCTGCAGACTGGGTATAGATCTCATCCAGAGCTAGCCTGTTATATTACAAATTTGGTAATTGGAAAAGAGTCGCAACCCCATCATTGTTGGTGTCTTCATCCAGAGTACATCTTGTATCTTTTTGGACGTTTATGCTAAAATTGTTTCTTTTTCATGCATTTTGTTCATGCTTATATGCTGATTTCATTTCCAAAGACAACCCTCCTATTCTATGTCAAAAGCTGATTTTGCAGGCAAAGTACTTAGGAACAGCAATAGTTTATAGTGATTTTAGTCAGACATTATTCTGGATCTGTTCTGATAGGTTGGAGATTGGTATTACCACCCTAATTGCTACCAAAACTGCAAATGCACGTAAATTTGTCAGCATATATTCTCCCAATTATTAAAGATGGAAGTAATGTGTACAAAAGAGAAACCGCAATAACTGTAGGGCCGAGTTCAATCTGCAAAAGTTGTGCACAGATGTGAAATTTTAAGTCACAGAAAAAATATTTTGTATCCTCATAAGACTTCTCATCCTCTACAAATGGGGGTGTGGAACAGAAGTATCTTACTAGAAATCTAAAACTGTGAACAAAATTTGGAAATTCAAAAGAGACTTTAAATTGGCCATGCTTAATATTAAGATATAATTCTCCATGCAATTTTCCCAGCAGACTCTGACAAGATAAAGTAATAATCATCACTCAAAAGTCAAACCCCAATCATATAGGTAAACCATAAGACCACCATTTGCCAATCAGTCATCTAATAAGCTGGTCATAGAAATCAAAAAAGACGTTAGACCAAACACCTTGCAAATTGAAAGAGAACAAGAGGTTGTTATTACATAACCCAGAGAAGAATGTCGTTGTGATAAGACCATCAATTGCCCCTAGTAATCAAATATGTTGGTCATAAACGTCAATAACATGCTGAACCCAAAACACTCCAAAATTGAAGAAAAAAGTAGGATGCTATTAGATATCCCAGAACACATTAAATAGTAAAAGAACTTGTCCTCAGAAATCCATTCAGAAGAAAATGGTAAAGGATGTCATTCAAACATGAAGAACATAAGATATGAAAAGTCGATGCTCCTAAAACAAGAACATAAAGCACTGCAATAATAACCATCACAACATAGGCCTTCCAAATTACCATTGTAGCGTCTGAGATTGAAAAGATTGTTAAAATCCGAGCAATATAGAGTCCCATTCTCTGAGCAATATAGAGTCCCATGCTCTGTGAAATTAAACTGGTAGATGAAATAACCCTAAAATATTGCCAGAAGAGAGGATTTGCCTACCAAGTAGCAAAGCAGGGTACAGAATGAACATCATATAACATATTGGAATGCCCGCATTTCAACAGTTCACAGTTAGCATTACAAATGCAAGTAATATGCAAAATCTACAAAAAACAGAAAAATGTTTCAAACTGGGAAACATCATCACTCATCACAGGCATCCAAGAATATAGAAACTAGATGATACAACCTAGAGTCTAGACACAGACATGGAATCTAAAAGATAAACATAGCTTTAAAGTTTAAGGTCTAGCCGACCAGTTCAAAATGAAGGAACAATAATCTTTCTGAATCATTCAATGCTAATCAAATCCCTCAATGACTTTTAAATTTTAATATAGCTTTACATCCTCAAATTTGTCACTGGAATTTCTTAGACTAATGTAAATTAAAACTTGAAAACTACAGTTATTGTTTAGTACTAACCAAGCACATTTTGTGCAAGGTAAACAACAGAAAAGGAACACTTGATGTCTTCTTATTATTAAAATATTAAATGTAATATTAATGGTCATCTTAGCGTTATTAGGTAACTTTGTTGTTTTTTAGTAATTGCTTTAGCTTTAGTTTATTTTAAGCATATTTCCGTTTTTTTTAGCTTTAAGTTAACGATTATTTCGTTTTAGAAACATTGTCTTATAATTGTCTTTATAAGGAGCCTTTGTCTCCATCTGTAAACACACAATCATGAATATATTAAATTATTTCATGGTATCAGAACAGGTGACGAGCCTTTAGAAAAAGAAAAAAAAATCGTGCCCTAGGTGCCTAGAATTTATTTCCAGAATTTTTTAATTGATTTTTTATGAAAAATCCTAGGACATTCTTCAAAAAATGTTTTTTGAGAAATTGTAGAAGGGCTTTTTTAAAATCGCGGGTCTGTTTTGGTAGCAAAATCGCGGATTTTTCCAGTTCGTGCGTGCTTGTTCTCTTTGCTGGTGGTCACATGTTTTTTTCTGACTTTTTTTGTAGCGCAATTTTTTGCGTTTTTGGAAGTCGCGGGATTCTCAAACACACGACGTGTTTCTGGAGGTTCCTGTCTCTTTTTATGGAGTCTTCTGGTCGTGTTTCTAGGTGTCACGTTTTTTGTTACTAAAAAAATCGCGACTTCTGAAGTGCGTTTTTCTATGCACAATTTGTTGAGTTTGAGGGCAGATTTTTGTCTGTTTTTGGCCACGACCAAAGTCTATGATTTTTTAGCACAACCTAGCCGCGTCTTCTAGGATTTTTGTTGCACGTTTTCTTCCTGTAGTATTGGTCACGAAATTGAGGGATTTTGAAAGGCGTATTTTCTCTATTTCTGCTGCACGAATTTTTAAAGTATTTTAGGCGCCTTTTTTTTCCAGATTTGTGGAATAAAATCGGCTACGGTTTTTGATAAATCCTTTGTCTGAAGCTGAATTTTTTTTTCTGATCTCTATTGCCTAGGGTTGGTTTCTGGTTCATGGAGATTTTCTTCAATTTCATGGCAGTGTGAAGAGCAGCTTTTTTTAGAGCCAGTTTTGACAATTTCTAGGAAAATAAAAAAAATTGTACGAGTTTTTCGAAATGTTTCTTCAAAAATTTATAGAGTTTTGAAAATCTTTCAAAGTTTTTTTTTTGAGGGTTTTTCTACAAAAATCTTACAATTTTCGAGGCCTCTTCTTCAAACTTTTTTTTTTTTTTGAAAAATCGGTTGTTATGCTAGCTGATTGTCTAATGTTTTTGTCAACTGATCAAAGGGTTACCTCGTTTTTCGTGCTTTGGAAAACGGGAGGGATAGCAACTTTGTCCAATGTTATGTTGGAAAGTTCACAAAGGTTCAATGGAAAGAATTACAACACGTGGAAGCAAAGGATGCTTACCATCTTTGAGTACTAATGTCTAGATGCGCTTGTCCTAGGTACAGAAACTAGGACCACTTCTGTTGGGAAGGATCAGGACAAGTATGATGGAAGTAATAGGGAGGCAGTCATGCTTCTCAAATTATCTGTCATCGATGAGATGTTACCAGAAATACCTTCTGGTAAGTCTGCTACGGAGATCTGGAAGCATTTGAAAAATCTTCATGAAACCTCGGACAAGAGCAAGGCTTTCTTCTTGAAGAATATGCTCTTTTCTATTATGATGGATGACCAAGTGTCTTTGCAGGAGCACTTGATGAAAATAAAAAATATTCACGATCAACTGGAGGCCATTGGTCGTAAAATGTAAGAGGATATGGTGGTGATCACTTTGAAGAGTTTGCCATGTTCCTACGAGCACTTCACCAAGATGCTCAACATTACCTCCACCAATGTTGACTTGAAGTTCGATGAGCTGCGCAACAAGCTATTGGAGCAGGATAGGTGGAGGAAGCAGTTTGGGAGCAGCAGTGAATCTCGTAGTGTTGAACAAGCATTTACTGCCAAGGACATTGGAAAAAGTCAATCCACTCAGTAGAAAGGACGAGGCAATTCAGAGGAGAGGTCCAAGAAGAAGTCTATTACTTGCCATTACTGTGGGAAGATTGGTCATATACAGAAGTATTACAGAAAGCGGTTGGCTGATGAGAAGACCAACCAAGAAGCATCTCAGCAAAGTGCTCACAAGGCAAAGCAAACTGAGCAGAAGGAGTCTACATACTATGCATTTTAATGACCAACACAATATGGGTAGACTTAGTTTTTGTTTGTACGATGACCATTAAGGGAGGGTATTAAAATATTAAATGTAATATTAATGGTCATCTTAGCGTTATCAAAACACTTAGTTTTTTTAGTAATTTCTTTAGCTTTAGTTTTCCATTTTTTTAGCTTTAAGTTAATGATTGTTTTGTTTTAGAAACATCGTCTTGTAATCATCTTTATAAGGAGCCTTCGTCTCCATTTGTAAACACACAATCATGAATATATTAAATTATTTCACTTGTAAACCAAAAGCTAATAACAAAACTATGAAAATAAAATGCTAATTTAAGGCATAATTATTTTCGGTAGTTCCAAAAGCATTGTTATGAACCAAAATCTGATATCAAAACTCTGAAAGCAAAATTCTGAATCCGAAAGCACTTCTCATTAGCAATATCACCAACATATTGAACTATCAAATCTCTCAGGTGAGCCACTCCCAATCGTAAAGACTAACCAATTTTCGAAGTACTTAATGCTGGTCCAGGTCAATCACAAAAATTTGCATAAACAAAAGAATCATATTACCGATCAAAAAAAAAAGAATCATATTAGAATATTTTTGCTAATGCAAAAGAAAGCCATCTTCTACAGTTAGATATTTTCCTAAATATAAATTTCCTCCAAGAAAATCCCTATAGTTGCTTATGCTGTCCACTTTCATCACAGAAGGCTGGAAACTTTCTTCCATAACCTGCTCGGAGGCTGTTTCATCTCTTTCCGCATACGTTATTATAGTTTCCCAGATTTGCAGAATCACCACTGTTATGAACCAAAATCTGATAGTGGTACCAAAAAATCTGAAAACAAAGTGTCAAACTTTCAAACATAAATTATAGTGAGGAGCTCAAATATCAATGAGTTTACTCAAAATATGAGAAAATATGTCTCAAAAAAACATTCTGAAAGCAAAATGAAGAATTGTAAACGCAACATATAAATTCTGCACATAAAGACTGTCCCAAAAACCTACAAAATAATTTATAGGAAGCAAAAAAGCAGTAAAACTCTGTTCTGGTATAACCAATACAAAGATGAAAAATCTTTAAACGTGTTACAAGAGATTTCTTTTCAGTATTAGAATAACATGGATTTTACAAACAGAGATATGAGACAGATGACACCAGCCTTCAATAACTTCTGTTTATAAAGAGTTACAGACTCATTAAACTTCGTCACATAGAATGAAATGTGACACTCATTTCAGGAGGCAGAACAGAGCCTTATTTTCAGAATTGATGGTTTCCTCCTCCTAGACAAAGGAATACAAGAAGAAAGGAAAGCTAGAAATTTAAATAAAAATTCAATTAAAAAGTTATGGAAAGCTTATATGGACACCGACGATGACCTCAGATTCAATTATGATTACCAAGCATCCAGTGCAATGAGAAGAAACAATGGGCATGTACACCAAGGAAAGAAACCCCAAATAGCCATGCTATAGCTGAAGACCCAAAACCAACACAAGATAACAAAAATTGGCATCCCTCAATTTGAATTATGAGCTTTGATTCATGAAGTTAAAGTTAATGTCTATTTTAATATGAACCCAATGACTGATTTGTTAAAAAATCAGTTTACATCATTACAATCAGAGGAATCCAAGTATCAGTGGCATTACAATGATTACATGTCTAGGAGTGTCTTAAGAATGAGATCATTAACTGGTATTAGTTATCTTTTCTCTTTTTAATGTGTCTGACAAAAGAGTTATTGATAATCACAACAAAGACTTAAGGAATTCACTGCAAAAGATGCAAATATGTGTTGGTGATTATGGAAAACAAAATTTAAAAGACTATGCATACTGTTTCACGGCATTCCAACTTCTAGATAAGCTTAGATGGCTCTGTTGAATAAAGAATTGAAGGTAAATGTTAAGGCAACTGAATTGGACAAAGCTATTGCACAAGTCAGAGCATATAAAAAGCTGCCTAAAAGCAAGATAACAAGAGAGAAATATCACACTTCCAAGAACCAGATAAATTTGATTAGAACAACATTTATTGACACAAGACCAATATACACTGAATTGAGTGCTAAGAAACCAGCAAAGTCCAGCAATTAAGGAAGCATGGACGATGTTTCTCATGCACAGAAAATTATACTCCAAGACACAAATGTAAGGTTAAGAGAGAAATCCAGCTGTTCAAGATTCAAACAGTTGGATGAATCAGGATGCAGTGACAACAAACAAGTAAATGTTGACCAGACAAGGCTTCTGTATAGAATTTACCATGCCAACTGACTGATCAGCCCACTACACGTTTGATTATCATTGGAGGTGTATCTTCACACACTACCTTGAGAATGCAGTGATGGATTACAAGGAGACGAGTCGGTATCAATTGATTTGGGTAGCATACATGGTTTTATTGATACTAAACTTGTCCTTGCACTTGGCTTTACCTACCCGTTACCCTTCTTTCGAAGTTAGCATTGTACATGAAACTAATAAGATTTAAGTGTTATGAATGGGCTAGACTGTGGGGCAACTCCATGGTTAAGCACACTTAAGCTGGAATACTACTAGGATAGACGAACTCCAGGAAAGTCCTGGTGCTTCACACCTATGAGCACCACCTAGATGGAATGAGTGCTAAGTGGACCACTCATGGTCATAAGAGATGTGTTCTTGAGAAAAAATGCCCATGAGATATGGGTTAATAAAGACTGATTCAAAACTATGCAGTTAAATCTAGATAAATCATCATACTAATACAATTTGTCAGGAATGTGTTAAAGGGCATGAACCTCAAGATAGTGTCTTGTATACTGACTACTACTTACAAATAACCTTTGAGTGGTGTCAACGAGACATTTGACACACAATGACTCCAACAATTTAGTGAAATCACAATGGAAGTTAAGGTGTATTTGAAATTAGAGGTATCCAGCCACCTAACTATGCTGTCATATAAGACTAAAAGTTACAAAAGAAAATTAAAAACTTAATCTAAACACCACATTCACACTATGAAGTGTGATGTTATGCTTACAAGATATATTCCAATGACATTATGTATCTGAATTAGCAGCTATTGAGACCCAATGTGATGATTCTACATGGATCTACATGGCAAACTCTTTCAGACTGGAAAGTTGTAATAACATTGTTACTTGGAAGGATCCTTAGGAAAATAGATGTGAGGTTATGAATGTTAAAATCATAGTTCACAAACTTGGCCAGTTTTCAGAAAACATGTTTTTCAAGTTAGGACTTGCCACTCAGCCTGAGACATAGAAAAAACACTGAAAAACACAGAAAAATGCTGAAAAGCTCACGGTTGTTTACCAGCACGGGATTTGTACATTCCCACAATGCCCTAGGGCTGCAAACTGTTAAAAACTTAACAATTTACCTGCATGTGATTTGCAGACTTCCCACAATGCCAACATGACTCGCAACTGTTTAAAGTTTTTGCAACGTTTTTAAATACAATGGTTTCCACAGACTTCCTTTCAATCATTCACAGTTTGACAGACTCATAATCTACCTATAATGCAGAGTCCAAGCATGTGAACTATGGTTGAAATAGAACTATTTCAGTACAATCTGAAGATTCGTGAACTGGTTCTGCTTGGCAAAATTATGCCACACTGTAGTTTTGTTACTGTCCGTAAAAGTTTAGAGAATTCATTTGATTGAGACACTCTATAACTAGAGGCACAGTTGGGATAACGACTTGCATAAATTTGATACTCACAATAAAAGTAAAGGTTATTTTTTGGGTCACCACCAAGAAAAACGACAATCTAGCATATGTAAGCCCCCATGTGGAAGTCCACAAAAAAATTACCATTGTTCCTCAAAGTATTTCCAATTTTGTACTCGTGGGTTTTAACCTCAAAACCAATATCAAGCGTAAACCAGACCTTACCAATCCATCTTCTCATCTTGTATGTTCTTATTTGGATACAATACAGAGATCGAGTATTGGCTCTCCCCTCTAAAAATGCACTAATATCATCTAGTAAGTCAAACATTGTTTTTAAGTTTTCTGCACTGAACTACAATGCAAATAAATATTCACTACTCCAACAAGCATGCATAAAAGGAGAAGCCATAAAATGATATTGTTGTTTTCACATAGGCAACATAAGTATGACAATGCAAGTGTGTTTAGGGAGCATGACTATAGCATTTGCAGTTACAATGTAATATTGGTAAACTTGCAGACAAATAGCAACCTTACAGACAAACTTGTACAGAAAATACTAATGCATTGTATGATAATGACTGGAAACATTGCAGCTAGCTAATTTTCAAAGAACATATTAATCATTGCAACTTATACAGAAAATGGATGAAAACTAACTAGATAATTAAATGAGCAAATGTCAAGTATGTTTACATGAAAAATGTTACTGAAATTGTCAACCAGGTATTCTGTAAAGAAAATTGGATATTACACTGTTGCTTCCAATAATGACTCAAATATAAGAAATGTGGAAAAAACATCAAAAATCTCATTGTGATAAATGCATCATGAGGCTTCCTTATTATCTCTTTCCAAGGATTTTTTGAATTCCTGGCACAGTTTCCTTCTTGATCGAGTATTGGTTCGGCCCTCTAAAAATGCATTAATATCATCTAGTAAGTCGAACATTGTCTTTAAGTTTTCTGCACTGAACTACAATGCAAATAAATATTCACTACTCCAACAAGCATGCATAAAAGGAGAAGCCATAAAATGATATTGTTTTTTCACATAGGCAACATAAGTCTGACAATACAAGTGTGTTTAGGGAGCATGACTATAGCATTTGCAGTTAAAATGTAATATTGGTAAACTTGCAGACAAATAGCAACCTTACAGACAAACTTGTCCAGAAAATACTAATGCATTGTATGATCATGATTGGAAACGTTGCAGCTAGCTAATTTTCAAAGAACACTATTAATAATTGCATTTTATACAGAAAATGGATGAAACCAACTAGATAATTAAATGAGCAAATATCAAGCATGCTTACACGAAAAATGTTACTGAAATTGTCAACCAGGTATTCTGTAAAGAAATTTGGATATAACACTGTTGCTTCCAATAGATGATTCAAATATAAGAAATGTGGGAAAAAAATCAAAAATCTCATTGTGATAAATGCATCATGAGCCTTACTTATTATCTCTTTCCAAGGATTTTTTGAATTCCTGACACAGTTTCCTTCTTTGTACTCATCCTCAAAAGAAATGCTTTAAAAAAATTTAAATTATTGTCAATCCCATAGATTCTTTCAGATTATTGTCACCCTATTCCTTTAAAAGCTCTGAAACTTTTCTAAGTCATTTTCTTTCTGAAGTTTGTGATTATTTTGTATTGTTTCTTTACTTTTTGACATTTTGTTAAATCAAATTCTCTGGTGACATTAATCTACAATATATCTATTGTTTTACACTGTTATTCTTCCATTCCAGATAGATATTAGATGGAATGACATCACAATATTGCCTGTTTGCAAGTAGCCAAGAGGCAAAGCTGTAAAATCTTTGAGAACTAATTTTATCGATTATCCATACCACCAGAAGTTTATTTACTTCCTACCTATAAGCACCTTTCCTCTACCCTTCTACCTATAAGTCTGGAAACTGAGGATACAACATTTGCATTAAGTTCCCAGTTCAGCTTGTTGATACAGCAGTTCTTTTTTTTCCCCGGATTCAGTATGTCTAGGTACAGGCATACATATATATAATATTGAGAATATTCATAATTTACTACAAAAAATTACTTTAAGAGCCATTGACAAAAAATGAAAAATAAGGCTTCTCAAAATGAGATGGCATAATTATTTAAAAACCAAAAAAAAAAAAAAATACAAGCCCCAATATAAGAACAGTGCACAAGTTGTTTAAAAGGGCAATTAACTGAGAAGGATGGGTGATTGGGAGATAAGGAAGTGGCATAGCCAGAAACGAAGGGACAAGCAACCCACAACAATCCTTCTCAGGACCTTTGTTTATCCACTCTCCCTGCTGGCTGAGGCTGAACTGATCGAAATTCCAAAAAGTCATGAGTTTAAAACATGACACAAATGAAATTTGTATTGCAACACCTGCATCAATCAAATCGACCATATTCACCCCAATGCCATGGGATGATCCACAACAGACAACAAATCAGAATCTTTAAACCTGCTTTAAATTGTCCATCTATTATTTTGGTATTTAGTTAATCAAGCTTCTGAGTAGCTGGGTATTGATAACAATAGAAGACAAGTGGAAAAACTCATTACAGATATCACAGCATCCAAGTACAGTTTCAATTGCTTCAGCTTGCCCATGGAAACAAAGTGGCAGAAAAAGGGGTCTGAGCCTTCTGAATCTTTATGGTCATGCATTAAATGCTGCATTGAAAAACACAACGGAAAATAAAAGGCTTACGCCCTGGAACAGACTCACAGGGAACCCAGGGCACTCAGGCCAGACCAAGGGCAAAGCCAGGCCTATCCTGGCCCTATACCTGGACGCAAATCATATTTACCCTATTAATCTATTATTTCTGCCAAACCCAACTTCATAATGTGCAAGATTTAGAACAAAAAAGAGGAATACAAGTACAGATTTTGAGTCATTCCGACACTCAAGGACTACTGCAGCAGTTGGAAATAGGGAAAAACGATGTGCTTGTCACCTGCACATGCCTCTATAAAAGACAATTCTCAATGATAATCTAATGAATAAGTTCAATATGCACCAGCAGAAAACATGGCCAATCAAACATATTTCCCAACACCAAATCTGTCATGTCAAAACTGTCAAATTTTTCCAGATAAAACAACTGAGCAAAACTCAATTGTCAGAAAGGAAGTCATGACATCCTACCTTCTAACAATCAAGGTGACTGAGAGGAAATAATTATAAGTTTTGGTAAACCACTACTATTTACTTAATGAAAGTTAAAAAGAGAAGCTATGCTAACAGAACCTGAAACACAACAGAAAGAAAACAATGGCACACTCAAACAGGAAGAGCTTAACCGGTCAGTAAGTTGTGACTTTGACTTCAATTGAAATAAAACCAACAAAAAGTCATTCGTATTTACATGTGTGTCTGTTGCCAAAGCCAATATGATTGTTGGGTTGCAAAATGGAGATTAGTGGTTTGACTCTCAAGAGTACAAGAGACCCTCAAAGATGACACGATGTTTACCCTAGGAAAAAATTTCAATAAAAAACTAGCAAAACGACACTAATCACTATATTAACAAATAGTCATCACAATACAATGAGATTTCTCATAGGGTTGTTCTAGGACTTCCTTGATGTTACTCATGTTAGTATTTGATATCTCTTCTCTTGTAATTATATTTATAAGCACAAAGCTCGTAAGAAACCAACAATTGGTTTTACAATAGAATGGGTACAAAACCATGGGCAATGATCCTTCATATTCAAAACTAAGTTACCGGTTCCGGTTCCGATTCCGGGGTTCGGTTTGCCAATTTGGCTAAAGTTTTTGGGGGGTGGGTTCGGTTCGTTTTGGGTTCGTTAGTACAAAAAACATGTAAATATATATATATGCAGCCTAGAAGCATGAATTAGGATTAGAATATCACATAACATCATATAAACAACAAAACCACCATAAACTTGAATGTCATTTAAAACATGCATGATAAATATTCATCGTTGAAACTTAAATTGTGGTAGTTTGATATACAGAGTCTATTGATGTCAAGGTTCAATTTGTATGATTTTGAAAAAAGAAGCCAAATGAGTAGAGTTATCAACATTCTTCAGAAATCATAAGAATTTGTTTACTACACTAGCCATTTTGATGTCTTCTTGCAGTCTCAAACATTATTTTGTATCATTGTTACATTGGTCTTGAGAGTGGTAGCTTAATATAGCTCCACAATGATGCGGAACAATTTTTGAAAAAAGAAAGTTGTGTCATAGTCCACTTTCAATCCAACAAGCAAAAATGAAAGCTCAGCCTCTTGGAATGAAAATGCTTGTTTGCAAAACAAATGAATAAGAATGAGGTAGTTAAGGTGTTTAAAGTGATTTAGAGGTCACTTTTAGGGTTCCCTTGGGCGTGAGTCAAAGTCAAACTCCATAAAACATTAAAATGCTCAAAAAAAACACTTTTTGGATGCCTAGGCATGTGGGTTTTGTCTTGGTTCGCTTGGGTTCTGTATGGGTTCTACCCGGGTTCTCTTGGGTTTTGCCTAGGCAAACCAGACCCAAAAATGAAGGACCCTGGTCGAACCCACAGGCGAACCGAACCAAGATCCGAAGCAGGAGTGAACCAAGACCAGAACCAAGGGTAAAATAGAAGAACCCGGTAACATAGATTCAAAACATGTCTCCACATGTGCTATGCTTGACCCCTCACACCCCACACGACTCTTCGTATTCCACAAGTTACTCCTTATGCACCACATATGACTCTTCACATCCCACATATGAATCTACACACTCAAACATGACTCCCCATGATGGGGTGCAACACATACCCAACATAAAAGTACATGCATAGTATACAACAAAAACCTAACATTCTCCCACTTTCAAAATACTTTGCATAGGTGGCGTGCATTCACATATCTACTACTAGAGGCATCAATGCTCATTTCTATCTTTCACCAAGAGAACTTTACACTCATTGGTTTATTCATGTATCTTCTCAAAACTCCCACTACATGAGCATTGCCAAGTCTAGTACAAATCATGGTAGCATGTTTCATATCCTCAATATCCTAAAGGCCTTCATATGTGTACTTTATCTAAGACAGCCATTTGCAACCAATGGGTTTTCCTTCAACAAGTAACTTACGACTAACCTTAGGAACCATGGAACTATTGCATCCATTGCTTAGAGTGCTTGCATCCAACTCGTACAATGTCACAATGCGACATCCTTCTACTAGCACAAATGATCCTCTAACCATCTTAAAGCTTTATTTGACAAAGACTCCTAGCATCATTCATCTTGCTCACATATATTGGATTTCAAGCTTAACCTAGAACATAGAAAACTCCAAGGAGGGACTTAACCCTCTCATCTTTAAACATCAGTTTGACCTTAGCACAACCAATGAGCTTATGTATTGAGATCTCACCAAGAAGGCATCGCATCCATTAAAACTTTCATATTTAGAAAACCATTTCTTGCATGGAGTCATGAAAAGTACCTGAATCAATCAATGATGCATCATAGTACTCATGAGCAATTGAAGATACCAAGTAAACACCCTTCACTTATTCAATGGAGGTCTCCAATTTCATTGAAGAGGCATCATCAAATGCCCTCCTTTGTCAATCTTCATGAACTTGCATCACTTTTTAAAATATCCATATTTAACACAATTCCAACATTTCTTCAAAAAAAAATTAGAGATTCACCTTCACATTTTGATTGTTCATCTCCTAACTTGTTCTTGCCTTTCCCTTTAGAACAATCTCGAACAATCTCTCACAATCAAGGCATCTTGGTAGAATAATCCATGGATTCCCACTTGATTTCTTCTAATAAATATCCTGCAACTACCTCTTCAAGTTTCAATTTAGCTAAGGTACTACTTATTGCCATAACAAGGTTATCCTATGAATCAAGCAAAGAACATAGGAAGGTAATGTATTTATCTTCCTCATCCTTTTCACATCTACAAAGGCTAACTAGCTTGCCACCATATTGATGACATTCAAATGCTTCATGATAGAGTAACCATCACTCAATTCTTGGCAATACAACTTCTTTCAAAGGAGATGCTTGTTTTCCAAAGACTTTGTCTAATACAAAGAACCTATTTTGTCCCATAAATTCTAGGTGGTGTCTTCTCCCACAACATTGAGCAATACTAAATCAAAAAAGCAAAGTCGGATTGTGTTTCATTCCTTCCCATCAAGCTTATCTCAGTCATCTACACCCGCAGCCATAAGCCCTCTATCTTGATATCTTGATACAACAACCCATTGATCTTTGTCTACTAGGAGATCCTCCATCTTGAGCTTTTGAGCTCAACATTTTGTCAATTGAACTTTTTGAGCTCAACATTTTGTCAATTGAACTTTTTGAGCTCCATCCAAGTGCTCATCGTTTCCTATGCTCAAAACATATATTCACCATCCATAGAGCTCCCACTCACACAAAAATTATCACAAGACCAAAATGCCCTCCCTTTAACAAATCTCATAAAACAATGTTTTAATACCAAATGGCACACTCAAAGATGACACAAGATTTACCATGAGAAACCCTTTCAAAAAAACCTAGCAAAATAGCACCACTCACTGTATTAACAAATAATGAACATAATACATTGAGACTTGTCTCAAAAATAATCTAGGACTACCTAGATATCACTATTTAACATCTCTTCTTGTGTGATTTTACAATGCCATGAGCTTGTATTATGTTAGAATATTAAATTCTCTATTGTATAATGGTCAATTAGTGCTACAGTAGTCAGTAGCTGAGGTAGTTAGACATCTTAAATGTCTATAGTGCTCTACCTCCTCTATTTATTGTAATCTACTTCCTTTGTTAATTCAAGCAATGTTTAGCCAACATTGTTTCATGGTATCAGAGCCATAAAAAAAAAAAACCCCTAAAAATTCATGGGCTAGAAAAAAAAGTCATAATTCGAGTTTTTTTGTGTTAGGGTTTCTGGAAATTTCGTGAGCCTCTTTTTGGCTGTAATTTCGAAAAAAAATTTAAGGTGCCTATGAGTGATCGCGTCTACATTCAAATCGCGTTTTTTGCGGGTTCCAGAGCCGCGATTTCATCTCTGGTTGTCGCATGTTTTATTTTCTGGGCGCTAGCTTCCCCATCTTCTGCTCACGCGTTTTCCTGGCGGCAAGGTTTTTCACGTCCTCCTTTGACACGTTTTTCTACAAGTCGCGGGTCTCTGCCTGCGCGACCTTGGTTTCTAAACGCATGTTTGGCCGCGCAACTTTGTTTTCTTAACCCTTCAGGCTGCATCTTGCATTTGTTTTGTGCCTGCGTTTTAGCTCCTACAAGCTCACGCGTTTTTTCAGCTTGTTTTGACGCATTTGTCTGAAGATTTCAGAAGTTTTTTGAAGGCATTTTCGAGCTCTTTTTTGGTGTCTTGTGTGCTCAAACATGGTCGGTTCTACCTGCAACAACGACACCTAGGGTTCCACCTTCTGTTTGGCTCGATTTCGTGCAGATTCAAGCTGTTTTCTGCATTTTTTTCAAGCTCTAATGGCAACCAAGGTTTCCAGAAATTTCGTCTAGAGTTTTGACCCTCTGTTTCAAGGCAAAAAAAATTCGACTACAGATTCTTACTGGGTTTTTTGAGAGCTCAACTGGGTTGGTCTCCAATTTTTCTAGGTGCTTCGTTTTCCATGCCTCGAAATTTGTGCAAATGGGTGTTGACGAAATTTTTTGGTTTTTCAACGTCCTTTTCTGGGTACTTTTCAGATCTTCTGGATTTTGTCTTCGAAGTGCCTCGAAATCCATGCTTGGTGAGAGATTTTTTGGGTTTTTAAATATTTTTTGTCCCGTAAAAGAAAAAAAAAATCTGTCTTCTGGGTTTTAATAATCTTGGGTTTTAGAATTTTTTGACCTTAAAAAATTCTTATAGGTTTTAAAGTTTTTTCCTTTAAAAATCTGTAATTGAGTGGGTTTTAAAGTTTTTTTCCTTAAAAATCTATAATCTGGGAGGGTTTATAATTTTCTCCTCAAAAATTACGAATTTATCCTGTATACCCTAGTCAGGGTTTCTGTTGTTCAGGAGGGCTCTTGGTATCTAGTTTTTACCCTTTTTTCCGAAAAAACAATGATTTGTAATCTTGGGTTTGGCAATTTTTTCCTTAAAAATCGTGGTTTGTTGCAGTCTGTTTTGGTCGCACTTGGAGTTGCTGAGGCAAACATCTGCACAACTAGCTTCTTGCAGTCAGTTCTCGGGCGTCATGCTCATCTGCAAAGGTTTCAACGGTTTGCCGATTTAACCTTAGAATCGTGTCCATTGTTCTCGGTGTGTCTTTGGTTTCAGGGAGGAACAACTCTGTTATCCAACGTCAGGTTGGACATTTTGTAACGACTTCTGGTCAGCAGTTCTGCAATTTTTGGGAGGGTTGGTGGCAGACTCATCTCGATGGCAGAGTCTATGGCAGGCTCTTGTCTCTTGTTGCAGAGCATTTTTTTGGACGTTTTTTGGTTCTCTTGGTCATTCACATTCTGCAGATCCAGGGAGGGTCTCTGTAGCAGCAGAGTGTTCTGAAGAATTTGTGACCAATCGACCTGCAAATTGTTTTTTGTAGGCTAGTTAGTAGATTGACCATTAAGGGAGGGTGTTAGAATATTAAATTCTCTATTGTATAATGGTCAATTAGTGCTACAATAGTCAATAGCTAAGGTAGTTAGACATCATAATGTCTACAGTGCTCTACCTCCTCTATTTATTGTAATCTACTTCCTTTGTTAATTCAAGCAATGTTTAGCCAACATTGTCTCATATTATTAGGCACAATGTTCATAAGAAACCACCAAGTGGTTTTACAATACAATGGGTACAAAACCATAGGCAATGATCTTTCATATTCCACATGACTTCTCATGTGCTACGCATGACCCAACACCTTACACACGACTCTTCATGTTCCACATGTGCCTTTGTAATGTCCCCATTCTCAAAGTAATTGCTTGGAGAAGAGTTCTAGCTCATTCACCATTCCCGTGAGCTAGTCAACCTGGTGAGGGAATGATATTGGCCATGAGAATCATAATTTTGGTAGGATGTTTTTAGAGAATTAAGTGAGGAATTATCCTTAAAAAAAAAAAAAATTATGTTGATCATATTTTATTAATATCTCATGGTCCACTACTTGTAAGTCAAAGCAAACAAAGAGGTCCACTTGCAAGTCAAAGCAAACAAGGAGTTCTACTTGCAAGTCAAAACAAACAACGAGGTGAGTTTTAAAATAGATAAAATATTACTATCCTCCTTGGTTGGTTGACCCACATCAAATCAGATCTGATTTGCTCTTTGCTTTTAGAAGGTCAATTCTCTCTCCTGGGGCAGTTTAAGAGACTTAAGGGAGAAGGCAACCAATATTTTAATAAATAAAATCAGATCCTTGGATAAGGACAGTTTAGGTGCCTTGGTGGCAAAGAATATTTTAATGAATAAAATTAGATCCTTGGATAAGGACAGCTTAGGTGCCTTGGTGAAGAAGGCAAAGAATATTTTAATGAATAAAATCAATTCCTAGGATAAGGGTGGCTTAGGTACCTTGGAGAAGAAGGCAAAGAATATTTTAATAAAATAAAATCAGATCTTCCCTGAGGGCAGTTTAAGTGCCTTAGCCATGAAGTCATTGAATATTTTATTGAAAACAAAACAGATTCTTCTTCTAAGGGCGGTTTGGACTAGAAGCCTTATTTAAAGGAATGGAGGGCCGTGAGATCATTATGTTGCATTGATACTTACTTTCTCTTGTCTCAAATAAGTTTTCAGAATTTCTTCAAGGTGATGCTCCCTTGAGTTGGGTTTGGTGATACTCCCTTACCCTTGTTTGAGAGGTGAAATCACTCAGGTTTCATCATAGGGCAGAATTGTGCAAGCTTGGTGCATTTTTACAGCTAGGGTTTGAAGACAAGTTCCTAGTCAAAAATCAGATTTGGAGGTCTACAGATTTCTCTGAGCAAATCTACCTTGGGCAATTCAGATTAGGGACATTTTTTGAATGAAATAACATTTGTTTCATGAAGTTTGAAGATTTTGGGCGACTAGGGTTTCCAGTTTGGTGGCTGGAAATTGCATCTTCAGCCTTGGGCGTCCATTTTGAGGAGCTGTTAGAGCCCTTTCTGCAGCTCAGTCATAGCTGGAGACTGTAGCAGAAGCTGCTCCTATGATTCTTATTATTGTATCAATCTATTTCATCTAATATAAGGAGCTATCAATGAGTATATTTTGTGGTTGTCATTGGTATCATTTATAATCATTTTCTAAGTATTGTGGAAGTCTGAAAATAAAAGTCAGACCTGCAAATAATTGTATCAGACTTGTTATTGCAAAATAGAAGGTTGTTTCAATTCCAAAAATCATTGTATATTTTGCATATCTGCTATCTTAATGTTTTATGCAAATCTCGGCAACAAAACATTCATAAACCAAACCAAAAATAGTTCAGTTTGGGTCAGGATCTAGTTGGGATTCTTACAGCCTCCTCATGCCCCACACATGGCTTCATGTTCCACATGTAACTCCTCACACCCAAAATGTAACTCTTCATGTTCCATACACGAGTCCACATGCCCCACACACAACTCCCCAGGTTCTATAGCTAAATTGCCAATAAGAATTATAAGGTTCAGCACATACCCAACATGAAGTACATATAAAGTATACAAAAAAAACTTTACAATAACAAGGTGTTACTTTGTGTTGTTTGCCTACTCATGTAAGAACATATATATGCACACCAATTTGTGTAAAAGCATTTATACATGTCAAGTATGTGTAAATTTGAGTGTAAGAGATAAGTAATTTGTATTGAGTGATTTTTGAAGACAAACAATCATTCGAGGACATTGTAGACGTGCAATAATAAGTCTCACAATGTTCTTCAAGGTCCATTGGAGCAACTAGTTCATTATTCTTGTTGATTTTGGTTGAGATAAGGAGACACAATTCCTTGGTCATAACTTTGCTATGTAGTCTTCCAATCTGACTTCTCATGTTTATCCTTCTCTAAATAACCGTTTTCTATCAACACTTGTTGAATTTCATCTTATGCAACTCCAATCATAGTTTTTAGCACTTAGATAACTTATGAGCTCTATATAAGAAATATGGGCAGAGATTTGATGAGCAAATTTTACACTCAAATAATACTATCTCACACCTTTCATAACATGATTACATACACATATATAGGATAGGTAGTTGCTATATTCAAGGAGAACTAATCTCCATGAATATCTCCTACAAACCTATTCTATGTGAGCTACTATTATTAATCTAAGTTGTTTATTAAACAACTTAGTTACATAGCTCTAATTACTCACAATATAATTCACCAAACCGTAAATATTATAAAACCATGTGAACACTAATTCCTAACACCCCCCCTTAGTGTGAACATGGTAGAAAAAGATTCACACACTCCTCTGCAGTATGCTCACCCTTATGGCATGTCCAACTATGTGACTCATGACCTTGATCCAAAAGAAAGGCTCTCTCGTTCCATGGTTTTAAACAGGCTTACCACAAACCTTGACGTGACAGGAACTCATCAACTGTCCACCTTGTGTGGTTTTTTGGATCCTCCCACAAACCCTTTCAAGATCCATGAACTAACTTACTTTGGTGCTTTTGTTCGCCACTATGCTTGTACATTAGGGAAGTTATATAGGAATCAATCTACATATCACAAATCCGAAAAACCCATACTAGAAAAAGTTTCACATTACATTCCATAAGAACACAATGTTCTTAATTGTAGTCATTGTTGTTGATCGCTGCCACTCAATCTCGAACAGCATAGAAAACCACCACTGCCACTGGAAGTTGCCCTTGACTTTAGTCATTTTGGTGCAAAATGGGAATGGAACATTGGTTATTATTCCCCCCCACAATGTGAAATTTCCACTTATTTACACAACCAAGAACACTGAAAAGCGAATCATATCAGGATGCATACTACCGTCTAGATCTTGCTGCACATGATCACCATTGCCAATGAACGTATTCATTTACCAATCATCTTCCAACAAAGTACAACAATCAAAGGATCGTTGCAGTCAAAGAACCTCTATAGTCATCTGCTTTCCAATACAATCATTTTTCCAACATTCACACACCACGCTAAAAAGCTGAAAAAACAAAACACACTGCATATTTATTTTTCACCATATCATGCATGCGACCCCGTCGTTGGTGACTAACGAGAGGTTGTTAATTGACCTCCAACCTCCGATGCCTCCATCCTCCAATGTTATGTTGCTTAACTCAACGAACTATGTCTTTGAGGCTCAACATACAATGATGGAAGTTGTGTACAAGTGATAATGTGTCCAGTTGAAATGCAGACAATTTTTTTTAGTTTTACAATATTTTGACTCTACGACAAATGACGAGACTTTGACAATATTGACTATTTGAATTGTCAAAACAATGACATTCTTCTTTACAAAATCCAATTAAATATTGGATTTTAGAATTTCTACAAACAATCACTACTATGATTAACAATGAATCTATTTTTAGAAAATAAACCAATAACTAAGAATTGAGAACTAAAGATTACAATACTTAAACAAATGACACTCAAGATTTTTAACTTAATAGACACATTTAAAGACTATAGATGTGACAACACAAGTAATTTAATATTGGATTTATACTTAATTGCCAAATAGCCACGGCTTATCCTATTGGCTAATCAAGATCACACAAAATGACACAGGAAAGTACACTAGACATAAAACTTTAATTGATTCACTGTTGTGCACCGAAGTTCGAGGATCAAGCTTGTAAAGCGATGTGTTGAGGAAGCTTGACTATCGGATGCCACTGGTCTGCGCACAAAGCCTGAGAGTCTTCAAATCGCTGAAAGATAAATGAATGCAATGCCAAGTCTGACGTAATAATGGGTAACATGAACAATACGCATGAGGAGCCCAACCCGAAGACATGTACATATGCTTAATGTGAGTTGAGTAGAACGTTCTATAGTCAGTGTGATACAGTGAATGCAATGCAAGCAACTTGATGCAACTAATTTGAGATATAAGGAGACACGCCAAAACCTTTTATCTCGTGTAATCCCCTCGCATCTGTTACATTTGTGCTAAGCTTGTTTGCTGACCTGACAATGGGACTACAAGTCGATATATTCACTGGTACGAGCCTATATCTTAAACCTCTCCAATCTATCTTCTTTACACAAGACTTGAAATATTTAATATAATCTAAAATTCTCTTTTAACAAATGAAGCCAACATCATTCAAGCAATAACAGTGAAACTGCCCTTTGAAATGATTTTCTACCCCATCACAAGCGTAAGTCCAAACTGCTCTGATACCATATAAGAAATATGGGCAGAGATTTGATGAGCAAATTTTACACTCAAATAATACTATCTCACACCTTTCATAACACGATTACATACACATATATAGGATACGTAGTTGCTATATTCAAGGAGAACTAATCTCCATGAATATCTCCTACAAACCTATTCTACATGAGCTACTATTATTAATCTAAGTTGTTTATTAAACAACTTAGTTACATAGCTCTAATTACTCACAATATAATTTACTACATCATAAATATTAGCTAACCATGTGAACACTAATTCCTAACACTCTATGTACAATAATGTTTCGAAGCAAAACACTAAAGATCAAGCTTTCTTATCAAATGTTGTAGTGACAAACTAAGGCACCCAATCTTGTTGCCATGTGTTGTGGTTGCAAACTTGGGCAGCCGACTTTGGGCATTTGAGGCATTAATTGTTGGTGGCAAGGTGGTTTGGAAAGGTTCTAGTAAGTTTTCCTCTCAATGTTGCTCCCTTATGTATAGATAGGAGGCTTGGGATGGAGTCATTCATCACTTGATCATCTTGCACTTTCTCATTGTTACTGAAGCTTGGAGCTTGGCTTGAGTTTCTTATTGAGGAGATCTTGAGGAGCATGGGGTGGGGCATGCAACTCTCATTTGTTCTAGGATCAATCTCTTTTGTGTGATTCATTTTTCATTCTTGTTATGTCTGGTTTAAGTTGGTATATTACTAGAATTTGTATACATCAAGTAACTTGTGGCATCTCTTCTTATAGGGTTCATGTGGAAAACTGTCTATATTTCCTCACAATTATTTACCATCAACACTAATACAAAAAAAACATAAAAAGCAATGAGGAATCAACACTAAAATTGCAATATTAGTTCTCTTGATTGGAAGGGAAGCACTACCAATATCAATGCATATTCTTTCCATATCATTGGCAAATGGGTTGGAGTTTGTGAGAAGCACAATTCATCAAAGGATCAAATTTATTATATTGTTTCAAGGAAATTGTCACTCCATCTATACCAACTCCTTCCTCTAGGTCTTTCACACAAGTTTTATATTTCCACGATTCCCACAATTACATCTTTTGAGACAAGCAAACTTAAGCCTAAGGGAAAAAGAAAGGTTGCAAATTGAATTCCCACTTCAAGTATGAGCATTCTTATTACATAGGTTCAAGACGAAACAAATGACACTCTTGGGAAACTCTTATTTGCCAATGGCATTCCTTTCAAACTGCTCACACTCTTTATTTCAAGGAAGCTAAGTCTAAAGTAGCAAAAGCAAGAACTTCTTATGTGACTTTTAATGAGAAAAAAAATTCAGAATATTAGACAAAAATTCCAAGGTGACTTGGTTGGAGGAGATGAAGACCACATGGGCATTAACAACGTCATGGATGGGTGGATAAATATTAGACACCACCCATTCATCATTTTTATGGTTTAATAAAATGATGGATCTTACTTCCTTGGGGCAATTAACTAATCAGAAAAACACAAGGATCCAACATTGCAAAGTTTTAAATCCAAATCTTGAGAGACATTATCAAGAAGGTTGGTTCTTCCAATGTAATGCAAGTGGTTACTAATTCAACATGTGTGCAAAAGCAAAAGGAAAATCGATTTAATCCACTTCCATGCACATCTACTAGACCCCTTGTTGTGTGAATTCCATAAACAATGCACTTAAGGCAATAACTGAATTGAGTGGGTCAAGGTCATAAAAAAATGGTAAGGTGGTGCAAATGCTTATTTGTAACTATCACACCCACTTGGCATTGTTTCAATCCCTTTTGAGGAAGATATTTCTCAAACTAGTTGAGACACAATTTGTCATACTTCATTTATCATTCTATTGCAAAGGATGCTTGAATTGCACAAGCCCTTGCAACTAATGATTATGACACGAGAGTGAACTACATGGAAAGAGGAGGCAAAGCATCCAAGACAAAGTAGGGGAAAAGGGTGAAGGATGTTATGATCTATGATGTTTTTGGATAGATGGGAAAAGCATTACATGTCTTATATCCCTAATTTTCATTGTCATTAGATATGGGAATTGTGATGTACTAACCCAGAAATGTCTCACAGCTGCTACTAAATACAGAATGATGATGGTCAGATATCAAGCACATAGCAATAAGCAATAATGATATAGACGATCTTAACACAGATCTGGCAATATTATCAAACACTGTTTAATAACATAACTATATATGTCCTGTACAAGTTATAAGGCAATACGCTGGAAAATACAGTAACAGTTCACACAGTAAGAATGAATGTGTAACCAGCTATTACTTTCTGATTTGATTGGATCCAATGCACAAATTTAGTGGTTGCAGGATATGCAAAGAAGACTTAAATAATACTGCTTACACAGAGCAGACTTAAATAATACTCTGAGTGTCTATGCCGTTACTAACAATGGAAATAATACCCGTTACAATTGTGGACGACAATGAGTGGACCGCTTGACCAAGGGAAGTATATGCATATGTAAACATGTTAAAATGCCAACTCTGAGTTAATCCCGCAGAAGGTGAGTGATGATGGTCATGAAGATGGGGATCGAGCACTGGGTGTGTTGCTGTGAAGGTGAGGCTCGGCCACAATAATCGTTTATCGCTTCAGGCCCACTCTCACGATTCTCTCTGCTGACACCCCAGCGAAAGTTTACCACATGATTCCTTCAACCACTCTAGTGAATCGCAGCCTCCCCTGCAATGGTGCAAGTATCGAGCAAGGAGCAATGGAGGCTAGTTGTCCTTGTGATGAGCCGGAAGTTTTCGTCTCCAAAGCCACACCAAACGTTAAAGTCCAAACCATGACGATTCCCTCCTCCAAAAGATCCAATATATATATGCAATATAGATGCCTTCCCAAATGGGTCGGCCAAATAGGTCCTACGCTATTTTAATATTTAAATTTTAAAAAATTATTATTCAATAATTTAAATTTAATTATTTAATGTTATTTTAAATATTATTGTTTTAATATCATTTTTAAAAATTTAATAAATACAGACTGAGTGTTTAAAAACACTGTTTCCCTCCAAATTGAGAATGGGTCTCAATCAGGGATGGGGACATGACAAGAATGCTAGCAATCTCAACCATGGGGGGATCTACAAGTTCATTGATGTGGCATGCTCGACTAGATTAAGTCTACCATTAATCATAGAGATTCCATCCTAGAGTTTTACCACAAGTATGTCCAATCCACTATGCAATGGAGGTGGGAGATGTTGAACACCCCTTTACACATGGTCAAATATGCAATAAAGCCAACATAATAAAAGAGACGGTCATGTAGAGTTGTCCCCATTGATGATAACAATGTGAAAGAGTTCCCATGAAGGCCTTCAAAAGTTAGAACAAAGTGGATCAAATTTATTAAACTCAAAAGCTATAAGAGTTTGACACAGATAGGCATTGCCAATTTGACACTAGAGAGACCAAATACCCAATGGCAACTATATAGACCTCCAAGATTGTTAAGTACACTTGTCATTCAACTCCTCTCTCAGGTTTTCAGTTTCTCTGCCAATGAGAAATTGATCAACATATAACTTCATCCACTTTGTTAAGAGGAAAGGACTTAACTGTGAGAGAGTGGAGAAGCTTGTTGTTGTGCACAACACCTGCTCTCATAGATTGCTAGAAATCGCATTGCAAGGAGAGTCCAAGGAACCAATGTAGATGGATGAGGACTACAGCCAGTTGAAGTCCCGTTGTAAAAGCCAATGAGTCCAACTGTTCTAGTGATGACGTACAATTTCCAAACATTAACAATTAATTCTAATTTATAAGCTTGTTTCTCAATATACCATTATACTATGAATGAGGCAGCATTTATTTCCTTGGCATATCTACAGATAAACATATTTCAATGTTCATACAATGCCATCAAATAGATTGTGCAAACAATTTATATGTTTTGTGCTTAATTTCTAAAATTTTAGTTTCTTTTCATTTGATTAATTAATATTATTTTAATGGCTGTTTTCAAAATCCACAATTTTTTTGTCACCCTGAAAACCCATACCCACATCCTCCAAAACTCAATTAAACAGTGCTAACTACAAACTACACATTGAATCAGTGAGGTAAATGAGCTACTAGATTACTATACAATATACATGAAACTCTTTCGGGGCAAACGCGTGGATATTAGTCTTTCTAATTTTATAGGCTAGCACTTTCTATTTAACTCTCTTGATCTGCCAATGTAACTATATCGGTCTTTGTTGTAACATAAGATGCAATTGGAAAAATAAAGAGATCAAAAATAGTATTCACCTTGTTGTGCAGTTGAATTACCGTCTGCCTTCAGCTCTTTCAGTATTCGCATAACCTCATGCGTGAGCTTCTCCTTCGTAGATTGCAAAAGCTTCTCCTTCATATTTTCCCTACATGCCTCCTCCTCTATTTCTCGCACCTGCACATAAACGTTTTCCTTTTATGACCTCCAATAATACCCTAATGAGTAAGCCGGTGCATAGGATGCCTTGTTTTGCCCTATTTTAATTTTTCAATCATGTCTCCCGGATTTTAAAATCAGGGTCGGCGCTATGAAAACGCCGATATATTTAACACTCGAGCTCGCCCCATTCCACATATTGCATTGCATTAGTGTTAGGCATTTTCAGTAAATTTCCCAAAAAATATCAGAAGAAAATATTTTAAAATGCAACTTACCCTAAGAATTAGATCTACAGGTTCCGATTCCCGGCGAGCTCTTATGGCTTCTTCCATTCGCTTATGCTCGTGCTCCGTATATTTTAGAACTGACCCCAAAAACAGTATAAGTAAACATACAGAACAAATGATCGTAAATCTCAAATGCCAACTGCGAAATGGAAAAGAAAGCAGTCTTACCTTGCAATGAACTGTGGGTAGGAGAGAATATATAAAGAGGGGCGAGCAGAGTGTGCAAAACGTAAAGCGCCGCCACTATATTGGCGGTGCATACGACCGTAGTAGCCTTTTTATACGAACATTTCACTCTGTTTCCACTACCATTGCCATTACCATTGCCAAGCCAGTCGATAGCACCTCCGTGAGCCATACTGTTGCAATATTATTCTGGTTAAAACCCTATCGGTTGGAAGCATGCCACATTTACCGGCTCTAATATTTTATAACGCGGAAGAGTGCTCGGATGGCCGAAGTAAAACCAAAGCGATCTAATAACCGCTTAAAAATTGAAATTTTACCAGTTCAAGTGCAAAACAATTGCACCCTGTCAAATCAAAAGGAAGCTGATAAAATTCCATCTCATTTATATTTCTTAAACAAATGCGCAAATGGCTGCGAGAGTACATATATGCGGACAAATATCACTTGTCAGAGTTTTCTCTACCTGTTAACAGACGATTTTGTCGATTGCTTTTGATCAAGTGGAAAATAAATTAATCAAAATAATTAACCTCGTTATGGCCTTTCGAGACAAAACTTAAATAAATGCGCGATTCTTTTAATTATGCTTTAAAAAAGATATCTAATAGGATAAGCTCGTAAGCTTTTTAACGTAAAGGAACCACATACATAATTAATCTAGATTAATAAAATAGATAAAAGTATTCAAATAAATAATTACGTCGAAGGTGTCTCCTAAAAGATGTCTAATAGGATAAGCTCGTAAGCTTTTTAAGGAAAAGGAACCACATACATAATTAATCTAGATTAATAAAATAAATAAAAGTATTCAAATAGATAATTACGCCAAAGGCGTCTTCTATATGAACTTTCGAAGTTCATTTTCCTCACGAACGGTTGAAAACAAATGAAAGAGCCTGGTTGATAGGAAAAAGAATCTCAGCCGCCCATCATTTTTTTTACTGTTTTCACCGTTTTCCCAACTGCTTTTTGCCATTTTTTCCTATTTTCCCCGCTACCGCCACCCACTGTTCTTTCCTTCGTTTTTTTGCCATCCCATTTTTCCCATTACCGACTGCCACATAGGGTTCGCTATCTATCTCTTCAATCGGTCTCATTGTGCAGTTGGCTTGTTCGCGCCTTCCAACATTAGGAATAGCCTCAGGGATGGATTCTGCAGAGGTGGAAATCCTGTCGTATTTTTTGTGCCCGATATCGATGCCTGTAATTCTACAATACGATGCAAGATGATTGCACTGTTCATAGCCATTCGTTTTTGCCAGTTTCATGAAAAAACATTTTTGCCGGTTTCGTGAAAAAACAAAACGGGGAGTTCCTAATATTTTTACTACAATATTTGGTTGTTTATCAGCATCATTGACAGCGATTCATTATGCTATCGGTGACAGCAAATACATTGATTTTTCCCTCATTTTTGTTTTCTCTCTACGCTCAGAGTACGGTTAAGATATTAATGGCTTCGTATAATATAATAATATAATTTTTTTTTAATAATAATATTAAAATCATAATTATTGTTTAGGATTAATAAATTTTCCATTTTCTAGGGTTAATAAATTTTAACTATTATTGTTTAGGATTAAATATATAAAAAAAAATTATATAACTTAATAGTAATATTAAAATCAATAAAATAATAAAATAATAATATAAATTATAAAAATATAAATTAATAATAATATTAAAATCAATAAAATAGTAATATAAATTATAATTTAATAAAAATAATAATAATAATAATATAAAAATCATTTTCTACATGATCTTATTTATTACACAAATATGTACAAAAAAAAACCAATTTTTTCTCTAATTGACCTTTCACACCTCTTCGGCGTACCCAGTGCACAGGGTGCGATAGCTAGTTAAGAAGTTCTCGTCAATTTTATTTTGATTGTGTTATGTTTGTATTGTGCTTGAGATTTTTTATGAATGTCATTGTCTTATTTATAATGTAATTTTTTTTCTAGGTTTTCTTTTGAACAATCAAAGCAAGTATTAAATGTGTTAAGTGGCAAACAATCAAAATAAGGAGGGATTATTTTAGAGGCAAATCTTTGTCAATTGGCAAATAGTTCATATTGATCAATTTGAAATTAGCGAATACATTACAACCAATGGGGTGGCCAAATCATTCAAATTTTACGAATTGTTGGTCTAATGCATTTCAATTTGCCATCAATTTATTTTATGAAACATATGTAACTAATAATTTCATCATAACAAACTACACGTATCTAATGGTTTAATTAATATTTTCGCGTGAAATTTTGGAAACATGTATTAAATCACCCACATATTCGTCAATACTATTAAAATGATATTATGTATTAAGACATGTTTTGCCAACAACATTAAATGTTCACTACGTATGACAACCGATTTCGCCAAGAAAATTTAAAAATAATTGTGTATGACAACCCATTTTGCCAATAACATTAAAAAAAAATTGTGTATGAGGACACATTTCGCCAATAAGAATAAAAATAATTGCATATGAAGACAAATTTTGCCTATACTATGAGAACTCCATGCTAATCCTAGGCCCATAAGTGTCTTAAAAATTACAATGTATGTGTTTTGTCGACATTTAATTCACACGAGATTTGCCAAGTTTTTACTATACCATTTTAAAATCCTACAAAATTCACCAAATATGGATTGATATAATATAATTGAAACTCTAATTTATTTTTACATTTTTTTCAATTTTAAACTTGTGAGCTCTCAACTTGGATCATATGAGGCAAGTTATAAACTTACAACTATAAGCATTGTTGCATTAACAAAAAATGAGTCAATGAAAACCTAAAAGTAAGTGATCATTTCTTCATAGTGTTATAAGATTATTTATCTCTTTTGTTAGGATTAGGTGATATCCACCTTGTAAATCATCTTTCATATTGCATGGTTTCAACATCCTTGGAAAGTGTCTCTAGGCACTTAGGGTGTATTGGAAAAATATTTTATAATATTAATTCTCACCATGATTTGTAATATACGCATAAGGGATGATGATTCCACTAGCAACAATAAAGGTGGGTTGTGGACATAAATATCTAATATTATTTTCTCCACATGTGGACACCTAAAATGGGATAATAAAAGATAAAAGACATGAAAAATAAGTGATTGTTGGGATTCTCCAAGTGGGTGCTTCGAAAGAGGCAACAGGTGTCACTTGGTTTTCCATCATTTATTGCATTTTATGTAATTTTATCTCTCATGTTTGGGTGCCCAAATTGGAGGAAAAATATTCGAGCCAAAATTGGTGTCCTTTTACATGCTAAGAAGGTAATCCAAAGGTTGGGGACATTTGGAATGAAGGGTCATCTTTGGGTTGTTGCAAGTATGTGCAGGTTGTGTTATTGATGTTAACAAATCTATGTTTTTGTTGCATTAATGCCAACCTTGGTGATGCTTTGATTAGTTGTATTATGTTGTCATTAGTAGCATCACTATTGTCAACCTCTAGTGTTGCCTTGATAAGAATGTGTATAGTTGAGTTGATATGTTGCAGTTGGTTTAATTGTGATGAGGAGGTATTCTAGATGATGAGGATTTGTTTATGGTGCTTGGTTTCCAAGTGCTTTTCAGAAAATTTGAAGAAAAGAGGAAATTGTGTGTTGGAGAGGTGTTATGTGTGTCAGCGTAGTGTTCTAGTTTTGCTTTGTATTTCTTCATGGTTAAAGATCTTTTTTTGCGGTTTGAATATGTTGATCAGAAGTGTTCAAAGGTGTTATATCTAGAGTTCCAAGTTTTAGATCATTATGAATAGAAAGTTTTGTTCACCAGTGTGTGAACTATGTATTGTAGTGTTGTCTAGGAGAAATGGTTTTGTTTCACATTTCTTTGTAGTTCAAGTTTTGGTCTTACGATTCTGGAAGTGTGCTTGTATTACTTATATCTATTTTTTGTTTGAGTTGTTCAAAGTTTGGTGCTTCGTAAGGTTGGATTCATGTGTTACAGTATGAGGAAAGTTAATTGGGTGTAGGATGAGTGTGTTCTTTAGATGAAAGTTGTGAAGGAATATGTTGAACTTTAGGGTGTTTGTGGAATATTCTAGAGTGTGTTCATGTGAAATTTGTTGTCCACGAGTTGTCTTTGGGTCAAAGGAAGTGTGTACTTAACTATTTAATGGTGTTAACACAAGTTCGGTCGACCTTGGGTGTTTACACGAATTTTGGATATTCTTCAATGTTTGTGTGAAAGTGTGGCATGATGTATATGTATGATTTGGGTTTGAGTTAAGGTGTGGTGTGGTCCACTTTCATTCCTTTCCATGGCGGGAATTCTTAGTGTCAACCTAATTTGAATTTGTATAGTTGAGGTGCATAGTTGACCTTGTCAATTATTTTCAAGGTTGAAGAAGGTATAAATAAGTGTTGAGTTCATGAAGAATTATGAGTGTGTGTGTGATGTGATATGTAATGTGAAGTATGAATTTGTGAAGTGTGATGCGAGCTTTAATGTGTTAGACTACTAGAAGCAGTGAGCAGAAGGTGTATATATTCTTCAGAGAGATTATGAATGTACCGATGATGTCATGGTGGATCTTTATGTTGCTTTGAGATGGATTTGTCATTGTAACAATCTTCTTTCTTCTTCTTTGTAATCTAGTAGTGAGCCCTTCTTTTGATTTGGGTAATGAGCCTATTGTATTCAATGTTGCAATTACTTTATATTGTGAGTTAATCCTCATCGTGGTTTTTCCCTTCTTGGGTTTTCCATGTAAATCTGGTGTTCTCATGTGTTTGATGTGTTTTGCATTATCATTTCTCATGTTTATATTTTGCCAATGCTTGGTAAGGGTTTAAGTAGTTGTTAAGGGTTTAAGAACTAATGCAAATATGAATGTTAAAGATGGTTTAATGTTTTTTAAGCCACAATTGATTCACCCCCCTCTCATTTGTCTTGTGCATTCAACATGGGTGTCATGTTTAGTGCATTAGATGCCTTCAGAAGTTTATAAATTCGACCTCTTAGATGTATAAATTAAAAGGAACTATTGAATGTAGTGTTACTCTATAGGAACAAGGACAGGTTGAGGCATAAGAAGGTTGTTCACAAGTGCACAAGTGTTTCCATGGTGAAGGAAAAGATGAGAATGGAAGTGGTTGTATTGCAATATCATTTATTTGTTGATAATGCTTACTTGGCCTCTCTTCTTGGTGGAGTTTTTCCCGCAAGGGTTTCTCCATGTAAATCATGTGTTATGTGATGCTATTGTGTTGTTTATTTGTGCCTCATTGTTGTTATCTTATTGTGATGATATTCTTTATTTATTGTTGATATAAGTTCACTTAAGTTAGTGTTTATAAGCATGTTATGTTGGCTTTTTTTTGTCAACATAAAGAAGATGGATATAATCATGGTATTTCCATATTAAGGCAACTTAATTTTCAGATTTGCATATAAGTTCCAAATTTTCATGTTGTTGTAGTCCAAGCCTTGGATCTCATCCACTGAAGTCATATTTGGATAGAGATTAAATTTCCCAACAATTGGTATTGAACATGTTTATTTCTCATCATCTTTGTCATTCTTTCTTCCTTATTACATATGATGTTGAGTAGAGAATGGGATACATCTAAGACCTAGGGACCTATATTCTATGATTCATTCTTAAACAAGAAGGCATTTTTGAAAACTTTTATTTGGTGAGAGATGTGGACTACGAACAAGAGTAATAGTCTTTGAAGTGGTGAAGGGAGGTCATGAAAATGCACAAAACATAGAGATACCATAATGTCATACTTTGATAATGTTTTTGGTCCATAAAATCAAGATGGAACTACATCATCAACACTTGCACCAAATATTAACAAAAAAGGAAATATCTCAAAAGAAGATCCAAATGATTTAATTGAGTTGGATTAGTATTATAATGTTGTAGAAGATGTTCCAAGGGATATTCAAAGTAGTTGGAATGAGTTAATTGACCTGGATAACAATGTTAATGTTGTATATGTTGTTGCTACAAGGAAGGGGAAAATAAAAGGCAAATAAAAATGGGATGTGAGTGGGATATAACAAGGAATTTTTAGATTATTTAGGTGTCAAAGTATCCATTCATCGAGCCAGTGAAGAATGTAAATAAATATAAACCTCCAAAAGAATGTAAGTGTGATATTTGTAGATACAAATATAAAAGGGACAAGAATTTGCAACTAAAACTTGACACTATAGAAAATCATATCAATAAAGTTTATGAAAAGAAATCATAGACGAAAAGGAAAAATCGGTAGTAAGATGAAAATCAAAGGAAGAATGTCTTCATGTTAAGCATGCCATGGAATACGATGAGCATATGCAAAGAAAGGTGAAGCTTGCTAAATTTGGAGGTTCAATTGAAGCTCAATTTGGAAATACAATGGCAAGAGCATGTAACTAGCAAGAATTATTCAATTAAGTGTTGTTTTTCATATTTTGACCAGATGTAACATGCCCGCTATTCTACTTAGAAATTTTACTATGTTTCTCACAAGTGAATATTATATGCATCTAACATAATGAGCAATAAAAAAATAGTTTCTTTTCAATAATAAATGCACCATTTGAAACATAACCTTTTCAAACTCTTCCATTGCATAATCAAAGTATCATTTCATCAATATAAGTATGATTTCACTTTACATAAATATATTCAAGATAACATTTCACATTTATAATTTCCATATAGATGGACACATGATTACATACATAGCTTCAACAAGCTTACATGAACTAGAAATATAAATGGTCTAGAATGTCCTTCTCCCAAATCTTGGCCGCCAACAACATGAGGAGAAGCATCACCCAAGCATTTTTTTGTCAATCATGGACTTACTGCAATCCCTTGCATATCTACCAAACTTGGTAAGATGGCCCTCCCTTCGACGAATAGATTGGTTTGGTAACCTCATCCTTCAAATAGCCTTTACTAAGCATAGTGATGTGTCCTACATATCTAGAGCTACCATAATGTCTACTTCTACATGTATGATTACCCCAACCTAAAATGTGAATTGGATCATAGTGAACTGACAATGTAGACAGTGGCTACCTACACCACTTTGGCCAAAGATTCATCACCCAGTTACTTCAAGTGAGGTCATTTATTCACCGCAATAATTGCTCAATTTGTATTGACCATTAGTATTCTATTTTAAGGTTATCCCCTTTCTCGTGGATTATCCTAACCCTAGGAACAACCTTCCCATTAACTCACATTTAAATGGCATTGCTACTAAGTATCTCAAACAACTTTATCTTATGCTATGCACCTAGAGTATTGCCATACTACATATAGTACTGACATTATATGTATGGTATAAATAGTATACATTTGTATAAATCCAATATAGTATAATTATTTATATAAGTATAACCTAGAAAGAAAAGTTTTGTTAATACAAGAAACAAACAAGAGACATGCAAGCATATCCAAGCGTCATAACACACCTAAAAGACAATATTTCCAAACATGGAAACATAATAGGCAATTTTACCAACATGATAACAAAGGAGTAGAAATCAACATGCATGTTTAAAACTCCAACCAATTATTCTTCCTGATTCTCGCCAAATCTCTCAACAAAACTAATTCAAATAAATGAAACAACTCTCAACTCACTTTGCACAAAAATTGCAGCAGAATAACACAAGGTAATCAAATTGAAAAGTGTAGCAATTGATAGAATGCGCACCTTTATTTGAGTAACATCAAGTGAGATGGAGAGAAAAAATTCATCAACTGAGTACACCAAGGAAAAATTCATGGATTGAGTGGATGATAAGTACACCAATAATGAAGTAAGGTTAAAGGATCAAAGTGAGGTAGCAAGGAGTATGATGCAAAGTGTAATCATGTGAGTAAATAGTATGCAAATCTCGTGGCATTAATTTATACTTGATTGTAGCTAATGTGACAAGTATGGAAGTGGTGTTTCCATGACTAGAGGTCTATGTGTGTAGAAGCTTGCAGTGGCAATTATCCATTTATGTAATCTTGTTGTAATAAAGTGGTTGCGACCTCACGATGAGAGGGCCCATTCTAGAAAATTACAATATGTTTTGATGATTCAATAGTATAATGAGGAATCATTTAGAGGTTGTTTTCTTCCCTCATAGAGGGTTTTCCTAGGATATACCTTATGTCATTTTGTTGTAAGTTTTAGTTTTATGTGTATTATTGGCTATTGGTTGCATAACTAGATAGCCCTTTATTGACCCCCTTTTTTGACTGCATCAAATGGTATTAGAGAAAGGTTGATTATATACTAATGTTGGAGTATTGGAGTGGATATAAGAGCACTTAATTGATGTATTTTTAGAATGAGTTTATCAAAAAGAGTGGAGAGTGTTGGCATAAATCAAGGCATGAATAAAAGATAAGTAAATTATGGTCATCGATGCTTTGTAATAATTAAATAAGGTTGTTGGTTCTACTAGAGGATTGTAAGCATAATGTTGATGGTGAGGTATTTTGTAAGAGGGTGATTATGTATATAAAACTAGCCATGAGAGGTTATCAAGGTGAAACTCAAGAGATGGTGAGAAATGATGACAAATCATCAAATTAAGGTAGTGTATAAAGATGACTTGTGGATAAATCATTGAATGTGAGCCAATTGTAACAATTTATAAGTAGATCACCAAATGTGTGATAGTTGTAAGGAGTTGTGATGAGATTTAAACTTGAGACAATAAAAAGAGGTTTATAATTAATAATAAATTGTTAAATGGTGGCAACTTACAAAGGTAATTTATGGGTTGAGTATTGGGTGTGAGGAAAATACAAGGATTTGCAAGTAGATCATTGAACTTGAGGCAATCCAAAATGGATTGTAATGTTAAAATTTGAAAAGTGGGGGTGATAAATATATCATCGATAATGAGGAAATTTGTGAAAGGTTATTGAGGCAGATCAAGGGGTGTTATCTTTCAGATACAACACTTAGGAGATTCAATTTTATGGGGTATAGATAAGGAATTATGAGTAAGGAGCTTCAAGGTGATCACCAAATTAATGAGGATGACTAGGGATGACAATTGAGGGACTCACTTTTCAAATAACCTTAGGATTTTTTAATGGAGTTTGATGCAAGAGCATGTTGTGGTAATTTAATTACTAGTTTTCAATATCTTTGTGTAGGTCATCAAGGAGTTCAGAAGAAGCTTAAGAATTTTGATACAAATGCTTACTGAGTCTCATGGTTTGGAAAGTATGTTGTACAAGTGTGGGGTGAAGTCATGCTCATATTTTAGTATATTTGGGTTTTTGAAACAACATAACATGGTATCCAAGTCTTGAATCCACAAATAAACTTACATGGTCTCTAAGTCTTGAATCTACCAATAAACTTACATGGTTTATCTTGCATCGACCTTTTACAAGTTTGCACTCACAAATGAGTTCTTATGTAGGTACATTATATATAAGGAAAGCTATGAAGAGCACAACATGAGGATATTCCCTTTTTATCAACATATTTAATTTTAAGGATGTTTATACTTGGTCAACTATAAATTTCATGTAGCCTTTAACTTTATGTCGAAAATAAGTCACACCCAAACTAACAATGGGCTGGCTAAAGATAGGTCAATAGCTCAGTTGGTAGAGCACTCTAGTAGTAAATGGAAGATCCTAGTTTGAGTCTCAATTGGCCCATATGAGTTGTAGCTAAATATGTGGTACTGGAGATAGGCAAGGATCCCAAGCACTTGCAATGTGGCTTAAGGGGGTTTGGAAATAAGTCACACCCAAACCAATAATGGTCTATATAGAGAGGGGCCAATAGCTTTATTGGAAAAGAACTCTAGCAACTAATGGAAGGCCATAGGTTCAAGTCCTATTTGGTCCATATGAGCTATAAATAAACACTTTTCACCACCTTTTAACTCATGTAGATCATCTTTAAGGCCTAATATTACTATATATATGCTACTTAAGATTGTTTGAGAATCATCAAGGGAGATGGAGAGTTGAAAACCATCAACTGCTTCGACTAAGGAAGAAGTCATGGATTGAGTAAAGGGTAAGTATAGTAGTGAGGAAGAAAGGTTAGAGGATTAGAGTGAGGTAAAAAGTATGATGTAGAGTGTAATCAAGTGAGAAACTAGTGTAAGGATCCTATGGTTTTATTTTATACTTGATTGTAGCTTATGCAAAAAGTATAAAAGTGGCGTTTCCATGACTAGAGGTATATGTGTGTAGAAGCCCATAGTAGCAATTATCCATTTGTGTAACTTGTTGTAATCAAGTGGTTGCAATGACGTGTGACATGGCCCATTTTGATAGATTGTAATGAATTTTGAGGATTTAATAACATACTAAGGAATATTTTGGAGGAGATTTTTTCCTCATCAAGGGTTTTCCTAGGGTATATATTGTGTCATTTTGTTGTTAGAATTTATTTTTTGTATAATATTTGTTGTTAGTTGCATGGTTGGAGAGACCTTAATTGAACCCTCCTACCAAGAATATGGTATATTCTATCATAGTGAGGTTAATCATGGATTAGTTTTAGAGTATTGGTGTGGATATGAGCACACCTAGTCAATGCATTTTTAGAATGAGTTTGTCAAAAAGGGTGGAGAGTATAAATAGAGTATGAGGATTTGTATAGTTGTTATTGATACTTTGTAATAATTAAATAAGGTTATTGATTCCACAATATTGTTGTAAATAGAATGGTAAGAACGAGGCAATTTATAAGGGATGACTATGGACAATGTGTCAACTATGAGAGGTTGTTAAGGTGCTATTAAAGAGAGTGGGGAATCTTGATAGATTGCCGAATTGAGGTAGCTTGAAAATATGACTCGTGTAAAAATCACCAAAGGTGAGGTAGTTTCAAGTAGATCATCAATTGGATGCAATTCATAAAGATGATTTATGGACATATCACCAAGTGTGAGATAATCACAAGGATTTGAAAGTAGATTGCTCAACTTGAGGAAATCAATAATAGATTACGAGGTTTTAAAGTGGGTGTAATACTTGATCACCAATTGTGAGGAAATTTGTGCGAGGAAATTAACAAGGATCAATGGGGATTATATTTTAGATAGAGTGATAACTAACAATTTGATAGGGTATACACAAGGAATTGTGAGCAAGGAACTTTAAGGTGAATTCCAAAGGAAAGAGGATGGCCTGGAGTGATGAGTGAGGAAATAATATTTTAAATAACCTCAAGATTCTAGTGCAAGAGCATCCTAGAGGTGTGAGGATTATCTTTCATTAATTAAACTATTGGTTTTTAGTTGTGTTAATTGTGTGTAGGTCATTAAGGAGTTACAAAATAAGTTGTATTTTGTCACAAATGCTTAATAGGTCTCATAGTTTTGAGAGTATGTTGTTCAATCATGGGATGACATAATGCTTGTTTTTTAGGAGAGTTGGGTCATTACAAGAGCATAGGATTGTCTCCAAGTGTTGAATGGTCCAATAAACTTACATGATTTCTCTTGCACCAACCTTTTTGAAGTTAACACCAATGAATGAGTTCTTATGGATGTATATTAGGTCTCAAGGAAGCTACAAAGAGCACCATCAATGGATATTCCATTTTGTTATCATTGCATTTATTTTAGAGGATGTTTATAGTTGACTAACTATACATTTAATGTGACCTAGAAATTTGCACCAACTTGTAGCTGATTTGGATCATCTTTGAAGCTTAAGATTGTTGTATATACAATGCTTAAAATCATTTAAGGATAAAAAGGGAGATAGATATTATATCATCATCAAACAAGTACATCAAAGAAGAATTCATGAAATGAGTAGAAGACATGTACAATAATGAAGAAGGAAGGTTAAAGGATCAAAGTAAGGTAACAAGGAGTATGATGTAGAGTGCAAATGTGAGTAGATTACAGAGTGTAATAATATGAAAGAGAGGTCACAAGTTCAAATCTTGTAGGGGCAGGACACGTACACCTCATTTTTAGCATAGTTAGGTGCCTCTTGTATGGAGTACATGACAATCCTATATGTATGAGTTATTTGTAGACCCAAAAATAAATTGCCTAGTATCATGAAGTATAAAAGGATCTATTTCTAGATAGCAGGGGAATCCTATGTTGTTATTTTTTTACTTTATTACAACCCATGTGATGAGTATGGAAGTGATTTCCATGACTAAAGGTATGTGTGTGTATAAGCCTATACTAATGATTATTAATTTATATAATATTGTTCTATTCAAGTGTGTATAACTTGGCACATGAGAGGGCCCCATTTTGACTATTGCAATATGTTTTAAGGATTTAATAATACGCTTTGGACTCTTTTACAGCTAGATTTTTTCCTCACTAAGGATTTTCCAAGGGTATAAATTATGTCATTTTTTGTTAGTTTAAGTTTTGTATTTTCTTTGATGTTAGTTACATGACTAGAGATCCCTTAATTTGACCTTGTTCCCATGTTTGCATCAAATGATACCAAAGAAAGGTCGTTCATGAATTAATATCGGAGTATTAGTATGGATGTGAGCATACATTGTCGATATATTTTTTTAGAATTATCTTATCCAAAGGGGTGGAGGGTGCTTGTGGAAATTAAGGCATAAGTAAAAGATGACGAAGTGTGATGCAACTATTGAAACTTTACATGAATTAGATAAGGTTGTCAAGCCCGTAAAAGAATTGTAAATAGAACATTAAGCATGACGTGGTTTGTAAGGGGTGACTATGGAGAGGGCGCCAATCATGAGAGGTTTTTAATGTGCTATTAAAGAGAGGGTGAATAATCCTAATAGATCACCAAATTGAGGTAGCTTGTAAAAATGACTTATGGAAAAATCATCAAAGGTGAGATAGTTGCAAGGAGTTGTGAGTAGATCATTGAACTTGAGGTAGTCAAAGGATTTTTATGCTTAAATTTGATAGATAATTGAATGGAGGCAACTTGTAAAGGTTATTTATGGATACACAAGTGTGAGGCAATTGCAAGAATTTTTAAGTAGATTGCCAAAATCGAATCAACCAATTATAGATTATGAGGTTAAAAACTTGAAAAGTGGGGGTGGTAAATAGATCATTGACTTTAAGGAAATTCAACAAGGTAATTGAGGGGGGTTAACGATTTCCTTTTCAAGAAAGAACCAAAAATGAGATAATGTGATAGGGTGTGCACAAGAAAGTTTAAGTAGGGATATTTGAGGTGATCACTAAAGGAATGGGTGTGGCTAAGGGAGACAAGAAAGAGACTTGATTTTTAAATAATAGGTTGGAAATTTGATGCAAGAGTATTATAAAGTTATGAGGATTATCTTGCATCAATTAAAATATTAATTTTTACTATTTTTTTGTATACAAGTCATCGTAGATTTATATAAAAATCTAATGCATTTGGTTGAAAATGCTTACTAAGTGTCATAGTTTGGAGAGTATATTATGCAAGCATGGGGTGATATCATGTTTACATTTCAAGAGATTTGGGTTGCTACAAGAGTGTAGCATAGTCTATGAGTCTCAATTGGGTAGATAAAATTATGTAATTTCTCTTGTGCTAGTTATTTCTGAGGTTTTTTTCTAATTAAGGAGTTTGTATGGAGGTACATTGGGTCTAGGGGAAGATGTGGTGAGTACCACATGAGGATGTTCCCTTTTAGTACCATAAAATTTTATTTCGAGGAAGTTTACACTTGGTTTACTATGTGTTTCATGTTGCCTAAAAATTTACACCATCTTGTAGCTAATATAGTGTCGGTGTTTTTTCTTGCTAGACCCCAAATTTATCTAAAGGGATGCCATGCCTTATATTCAAGAGCCTTCAAGGCTAGAAGGCCAACACAATGAGCAAAGATCTTAAGGCCTTTACTCCTACTCTTTAGGCTCAGTGAAACCAAGGAGGGTGTTCCTTATTGTGTTCATATGATATCCAATATCTCAAGAACACTTCTACACACAAATTTGTCCCTATTGAGTGCAATTAGACATCATTTATCAAAGGCTTGGACAACCTTAAACAAATGGCCTCTAAGTTGCTAGGAACGTTGATATTTTTGAGATTTGCATCTCAACATGAATAGAATATGAATTAAGTAGTGTTCCGACCATGAATCCGTGAATGGGTATTTTTTTATTTCAATAAACTATGAGAAATTCTAATGAATAAGCCAATGCCTCATCAAATTGGGCAGGAGTCAACATGAAATATTTAGTCATACACACTACTTTATCCTGATATGAGTGAACGTTTTTTACAATGCATTACATCATAAAACTTCACAGTACTTAAAGCATCGCTTCTCATCAAATCCTTAGCACAATATCACAAACTTACGACTCTTCCTCAAGCATTTGATTAACTCATTGAGCCGAAGCAAGAAAAGAATCATACATTCAAATAAACCATTGAAAGATAAATGAAATTACACTTGATATTTTCATTCATAATATGTCATAAAACCACATAGGAGAGCACATACTTTAAATTTTAGATTTCTTTCGATGTTAGTAATTACACGAGACCATTTAAGACTATTTCATACATAAACCCTACCCAAGACAATTAGTGGCAGATTCATCAAGAATTTTGCATTATGTGTGATCACTTTACCCTACCTAGACCTTACTAGACTCAAACAATTTGACCCCTATGATGAGCCTTGAAATCTCTTTTATATCACAAGAGAGCAACAAGCATCAAGCTCATCATAGTCACATTTCAACATAGTTTAATTTCAATGCAAAATTTCATTCGCATTTCAAAATCCCAGACGGTTGGATGCCATCATGTATCACGCAAGGGAATCAAAAACTTGCAACAAACAGTCGGTGTTACCCCACCCATTTCCAAAGTGTGTCATTCATATCCATGTCGAACCAAAATAAGACCCAACGCACAAAGTGACAAAAAGTAGGGAACCATCACCATCACCATCAAACCATACCAACACCAGGGCCACGATACTTGCGCCCACTTCATGTCTTCGGCATCGTAGGAGGCAAAACCATCACTCCTTCATCATCAATATGCCTCTCAGCATCAGAACTAGTAGCAACACATGGTGCCACCATGAAAATTGGAGAAACCGCTAGCAACTCTTCATTCACACCCGCCATCTCGGTCAACGCCACCAAGAATTTGCCATAGTCAGAGTCGGTCTTTGTGTCACTATCACCAAAGCTATTAGAGATGTCAATGGGTGAATTCTACCTGCCTAAAGAACCTCGACCATACCTCACCCTGGCCCTCGACCTTCGTTCAGACCTCGTAGACTGTTCCTTCGGGCCTTGCACCGACTCTTCTATAATTGTCGCCAAGCTTTTCAGCCGAGAGCTACACCTAGTAACTCCTAGGATGGGCTTCGTGCATTTCATCTTCGGGCAAAGAGAACCTTGAAGACTATATTGTTCATGTGGTGGCCTGTCATCACCAAATTTCTGAACATTACCTCCCGCTAACCTACACACAATTGATGGAGATGTGCTCGACCGACTCATCTTACAGAAACCTCACAAGAGTAATTGCTAACCACAAAAAATTCAGACTCCTAATTGCTATGATGGAAAAGATGAGTCAGCATCCATATTTTTGAGCCAATTAATGATGTTGACCATCAATGCTCCCAAAGAGCACGAGCGAATGAGTGATTACTCACTGGCGTCTACTTCATCACTGTTAATTCCCAGGTATAGGGAAATCGACATACCATTCATCATAATTACCAAGAAGTAGCTCTTCACACGCATGGAGATCAGGCTGATATCCTCTAAATATAACATGCCATTAATGCTTGCTATTTGTAGTGTCCAATCAACCATCACATGTCCAATTATACATTTTGAAAATGAGCCATCAATCAATCACCGAGATGGCACTTCGGATGACTCAGATTGAGTCAAAGAAATTTGAAAATTCCATGTCGTCACACGACCAATCCATCGACCAATGGTGTCATTCCCAATCAGACAACACAATCATCACCCACAGGCCCCATCCAACCTTCATACACCACCAACTGAATCCACGTGGCGCCATCATGCAAACCACACATGGTGTTAGGTGCCATTTTTTAATAACCTACATGGAAAGCATTCAACGACTCATATTCGATCAGACAGTACGTGTGGAGCCATCGATTTACCTCCAACTAAGACCCTTTTGGTAGTGCAGATTGGGTCCCACCTGATCTGGGGGACGCGTGGCGTAATCGCGCACACCATGCAACCCAACCAAAATACAATTTTTAAATACTGTGCAGTGCATTCGCAAGGGCCAAGATTAGATCCGACAACTCAGATTTTATGCACATGCGTATTCAGTTTATTCTAAAAGGAAAGGGGCCATGAGCTAGGTAACAAGTGACGACCCCTTAATAAAATAAAGACTTAGGACATAAGTCTTTAAAAGAAAATATTTCATGCCGACCCATGAAATATAATAAATTTTGATTAAAAAAACCTGACGACCAACAAACTTAAGCGAAGGGGTCAGTAATAACAACGGGCCAAATGACACAAGTCATTACTGGAACAACCAACAACCTGGTAAGGGGGTTAACAAAGAAATATAACGTAAGGGTTTTGGGGCCTAATGAAATTTGAAAAATGTGAAGCAAGGGTATTAAACCCAAAAACCCCAGGGCAAACCATGAACATCAAGGTGAAAGATTATGAAAATGTCAAAGAAACCATCAAAATATATCAAAATTTTGAAGTTCCATCATATAGATCATCTTTGAGGCTTGAAATTGGCATATATACATTGCTTATGATTGTTTGAGGAACATCAAGGGATATGGAGAGCATAAAATATCAACCGATTTTATCAAAGAAGAAGTCATCAATTGAGTCAAAAATAAGTACAACAACAAGTAAGCAAGGTTACAGGACTAGAGTGTGATAACAAGGAGTATAATATGGAGTGCAATCATATGAGTAGATAGTGTGAGGATCCGATGGTATTATTTTTATAGTTGATTGTAGCCCATGTGACAAGTATAGAAGTGGTGTTAGCATGACTAGAGATGTGTGTATGTGTAGAATCCCATAATGCCAATTATCCATTTATGTAATCTTTTTGTAATCAAGTGGTTGTAGCCTGACATGCGAGAGGGCCCATTTTTATAGATTGTAATGTGTTTTTAGGATTTGATAATATGTTGAGGAATTTTTTCAAGGTTAGTTTTTTCCCTCATTAAGGGTTTTCCTAAGGTATATCTTGTATTATTTTATTATGAATTTCAATTTTATGTGTATTATTTATTTTTGGTTGCATGGCTATAATTCCCTTCACTAGACTCTCCTACCATGACCACATAATGTTAGCCAAGGTTTAATGATATTCTTAACTAGTGTTAGTTGTTAGTTCTAAAATGTATGGTCAAGTTTTGCAAAACTACATGCATGGATTTCTAATTAATGAAAACTTGTTTTCTAATGATTTGGTTCTTTAGCCATGTACATGTGACTTTTTTATAGTTGGCTATGGATTAAGGGAAGATCAAAAATCTCTTCTATAAGGTAGTTTATAATATTGGAGTTAAACCTTGCTTTATCTCTTGTATGAATTTATTTGTTAAATTTTTTGGATTGGTAGCATAACAACTTATCTATTATTGGTAATGCTCTTGATAGACTCATCTCCACAACCCTTGAAATGAACTCACACTCTCTTTCAACCCACACCCTTTTTATTTGAGAATGACCTTTTTGGTGGGCTCCCATAAGAGATTGAATTACAAGTCCAGGATACGATTAAGAAGCATCATCTTGACTACAAATGGATTGATTTTCATTATCATTATTACTCCACTTATGGTCAAATTGTAAATGCTCGGGCATAAAAAAGGAAAAATGACCCCCTGTTCTATTGGTGTGCCAGTGTGGAGAGTTGACATCAAATAGTTTGGATAACTTTCCTTTGCTAGGTTCTCTTTGTCAAGAACCTACTACTATGGTCCATTCTCTCATAAAAGATGCTTCAAATTCCATTTTTCTACCTTATAATGTTATGCATTCTTCTTGAATGTTATCTAATCTAGTACACCTTGTTGGATTTTTTTTCATTGATGTTAAAGGGTAGTCATGATGGTCATTGATGTCAATGGACTAGCTCTGGAAGATTGTTTGTAGTTGCTTAGTACAAGTCCTAAAAAGTTGCAAATGTTGTCAAGAAACATTGTAAATGTTGCACAGTCTTGACGTAGGCAGTTTTGGTGGTTTGTGAAGACATCCGAATTTTATCACTTTCATATGATCAAAATCGTCTACTCTATTCATCTATTTTATTATTAGTGATTAAACAATTTATTTAATCATTATTTCATTTTCTACCTAAGGTTCCTAAAATATGTAATTAAATAAATTAAATACTTTACCTTGTCCCTTTCTTCTCTAGATTAAATAAATATGACAAATTATTTAATTTAGTCTTTTAACCCATTTGAATTAAAACCATTTTTTAATTCCCCTTTTTCTCTCTTCTTGTCGCATTCTCCATAACCCTTTTTTAATCCAGATTAAATTAATTAATCTATGATTAAGATGTGCACCACTTAATCTTGATTAAATGTCACATCCTCCATAATCTCCCAATTGCCTCTAATTTCTCATTAATTATCTTAATCATATGTTTGCACAACCTTAATCAAAGTCATTAACCACATTTGACTTACCTTTTTTGGTCAACCTTTCCACTTGCCTTTCTTGGCCTTGACTCTCTTTCCCATGTAAATTTTTATCCACATTTATTTATCCAAGGCTCCTTTCTTCCCCATATGAATTTTTAATTCACTTTTATCTTTCCAAAGTCTTCCCCATCCCCATGCAAAGTCTTAGAAGGCTTGACTTGTCACTTTACATTTTCCAAGGACTTCTAGAACCTTGGACTTGTCACATCACCCACATGTGACAAATCTCTAGCTTTTTGGAGACTCTCTTTTATTCAATAAACTCTCCAATGAATGTGAATTTAATTCACATTTATTTATCCAACCACTTCCCCTTTTCCCATGGAGATTTTTGAGGAATTCTAAAATTCCTCAAATGTCTCTTTCCTTCTCATTTGGGGACAAGAAGTTCCTTTTTGAGGAAATCTTCTCATCCCCCAAGGTGCCTATAAGGTACTTGTCCTTCATCCACCTCATGTACTTCTCTTCCACCTCATTTCCACATCATTCTACTCTAAGACATCTCACATTCCACATGTCAAGATGTGAGGGCTTGTGAGTCCTCAACTCACCATAGCCCTTCATCTTGATCTTGTTGAATCCTCTAGAGAATTCCAATTATCCTATAAATGCCCCCTCATTTCTCTCATTTTAGGGATCAAGTTTTTTGCTACCAAACTCTTGCCAAATTGTCATTTGCAACATTTTAGCTTTTCCATAGTATTTCTCATCGATCCATCTTGCATATTGCATCCACTTCACTCCATTGTCATCCAAGGAGCACACAAAACATCCAAAGATCAAGGGCCAACCAAGGAAGGAGTAGCATAAAGGTATAATCAACAATCAATTTATCTTGTCTTGCTTTCATGTTTACTATTTCTTAGGCTAATCATTGAAGTGCCCTTTTTCTTATGTTAGTTCTTCTTATTGCATCATTTTAGCATCTCACATTAAGACTTGACAGTTTAATAGGATCACAGTTTGTAAAGGAATTAAACATCAAATTTCATAAGGGTTTTTTGAATATGTCTCAGGTGTATAGTTTGTAAGTTTAGGTGATAAATATTAAGCTCATAAATAAATTATTTCAGCTCTTTGGTCTAGCTAGGGTTTTTCTAAAAAACCCTAGTTGACTATTTGTAGGTGATCTTTGGTTTCTTAAGTTATAATTTAAGTCTTTAATGTTATTATACAACCAACCCCTTCATCCTAGTGCTTACTAGTTCGCGAAGTGCTTAAAGATTCTAATATTTGCCTAAGTATGTTGAATGGTCAAGATCTTATCGAGTAGATCAAACTACTTTCGTGCATCTAGAAAACCTATGGTAGGCCCCAATATTTTGGTTGCAAAACTGCGAGATGCTTACATGTGTCCCTAGTAACATTAGTATAGTGAATTGTAATATAATGAAGATCAACGACATGTATTGAAAGATAAATCAAACGGTTGAGTTTGTGACGACATGATATGATGACAAGTGGCAATTAGTCATTACACCACATAGTTCATATGCATCATAGATATCATTCTTCAAACACAACACAAAAACATGCTAAGTAAATAGTATGTGATATGGCATCATGTATCTAACATGACATTTGGTGCATTTCCACTAATCTATAGAAAGGATGGTAGGTCCCCATTTTGGCTTTGCAGGAATATGGTATACCAATGTGTGTCCATGATGACATTACTCAAATTAAGCCTGTCCAAAGAAGAATATTCACCCAATGTTTAAGTGAAGATTGACAACGTGAGTTTAAATTCAATGTCATCTAGCAGTTGTGTTTTAAAGTTGAGGTGATTAAACAATGATCATCAGATCATGGCACAAAGGTTCAAAATCTATGGCCAGTATTTGAAGATATAATGCAAACAATGTAAAATGGCAAAAACCAACACAGAGAATAAAATTCGACTCACTGTAATAACTCAAGTTGGATTTTGTTTGGTAGATGAGGTTTATGGTCGACGAAATTAAGGCATAGACGGCTACAAAATTAGATACATTTCAATCATGTAGGTAATGGCATTGAGTATGTATCAAATCTAGGGATTGATATACATTAAAAATAAGAAATACAATAAATTATGGCGGTGGTGCATGGCTCTAGGAAAATGAGGCTAGTCGGTTAAGAAAAGATAGAAAAGAATAACAAAATAGAGTGCAAGGTGACAATAGATAATGAGTTGATAGTGAATTGAGAGAAGTCTAGAGTAAAGGAAGAGAGTCCAAGTTATGAATTGAAATGGTGCATTCCTAGGTTGAAGAAGAGTCGGTGTCGGCATATATAAATTTGTAATGTTGTAGAGGTTGGTGTCTCAGAAAGATTGAGTTGGTGCTCAATTAGGTGTGCAACGTACCTTGAGGTTGGTGCCTCAAAAAATTATCTTAGGTGTGTAGTGTACTTGGATGTTGGTACCTCAAAACGTTATATTGGGTGTCAATGTACATGTATGTTGGTGCTTAAAAAACATATTTAATATCTTTTATTGTGAGGTTGGATTAGGATAGTAGATCCTAGTAGCTATTCTCACCATAGTTTTCCCACATTGGGTTTTCCACGTATTTCTGGTGTCTTATTTATGTGTGATGGTTTTGTGTGATCTTAAATCTTGTCTATTGTTTTAATTTGGTAAAAAATTGAATGCATTGATTCATTCCCCCCTCTTAGTGTATTGGTGTTCTTTCAACACACCTTATTTTTTAAATGTGGTATGTTTTGCACCTTTGCTTGTAGTGGGACCTTCATTTGCTTTAATTTCTCTCCACCATATCTTCCTTGGCTTAATGGGATTTTTAATATGATTTCTCTTGTGGCTTATTTTGGCTCATGGTTAGTTCTTTAGAGCACATGGCTAAGAAAATCCATGAATCTCAAGTAAGGGTTCTATTTCCTTAGCACTCTTTTTAGCTTTGTTATATTCATCAAATTATGTTAATGGGGATGGGTGTCATGGGTAGAATCTTATTTCAAACAAAAATGTTATTTTTAGGGGAAAAACTTCATTATATGGACCTTACAGCTTAGAAGAAAAGAGAGTTTATTAGGTTTGGATCTTTGCTTGGACCCTATCCTTGATGTTCTTCACAATTTAGTTTTCCTTTTATGAACTTTATAGATATCCCTTTCAAAGAATGCAATATTTTATCTCTTGGTTTTGGCATGAGTAGAAGCCTTGATATAATCCTTCATAAATTAAAATTATTTACTCATAATTAAATATATAATTAATTTGATAATAGCTAGTAATATAGTTAATAAATACTTATCATGATATTGTTGTCATTTGGATGAAAAATAGTACTACAAATAACCCACAAAGTAGTGCAACAATCATGACAAGAAAGTATTTTTATAAGAAAAAAATATAATGAAAAGCTTTAAAAATAGTGATGAAATGTGTCAAGTCTAAACCTTACAATCAACCATGGGAATAACTAATTCTAGCTTTGGAAAGAATCTAGAATGGAATAAAGTATTCCCTTTCTAACTAGAAGTAATTATTTGTGTTCTAATTTCTCAAAATCATAACAAATAGATTTACCCTAAAATACAATCAATGTGAAGGGAAATGAATGATAATAACCTTATTATATAAAAATACTTTTGATTCTTCTTCTTCTATTTACTTTTTCATTGTGTTTATTTTTCCTAGGTTGGGGTGTTCATTATTCTATTTTTTTTATTGAAATATGTGCAACCAAGTCAAAGGATAATATCTAAACAAAACTACTTAGACTGGTTTATTTACATATTTGTCAAAAGTAATTACTAGATATCCTATTTGTAATGAATATTAAAATAAATTTACAATTAAAACTTGGCAACCAACTTCATAATCATAAATATGAATATGCACTTTTTATTAAATGTATTATCAAATGTGTTGTACTAACAAATTATGGAGTCAAGTTGACCTTGTTTGATGCTTAATAATTAGTTGTAACGTGTGATAATAATCTAGAAATTTATCCATGATTATGGAGTAATGATATTCATATATTAATTATTATAACCTCTTACATTATAAAAGAACACAATTGACACTAGGAGCATCAAAAGATTAAATTGAATGTGTACAAGTGTATTAGAGATAAATCCTTCAAACATTCTTATATCAAACATACTCTTTATTTCTTTCTTAGCAAAATTTAGTCATAAATTACCAACATATAATATAGTTCATACTTGGGCAATTTGTCACTTGCTTCGGCTATCAACATAAAAATTGCACTTTCTACGAGTACAAGTGCTAGTTAATTTTGTTACACCCCGTAGTGTTATTACCTATTTAATTTTACCTTGATAGGTTAAAAATGCTTTAATATATATATTTATGATTGTGTTTTGCATATGAATCTTGATGGAATATGATGAATGAATGTTTAATTCAAGTTGATATTATATAATGATTATGACAATGAAATATATGATGCATATGATTGTATTGTTATCGGCTAACTACTGTTATGATGTACTAAGTTGGATGTAGGAACATGCTCAAACCTTCAAAAGAGAGAGGAGTATCACTCAGAAGAAGAACTTGGTTTGGTAACCTTGATGTACCTAGTTGAGCATACACACACTCACACCCTAGTTGGTCTAAGTTGAGTCAAGTCAGTTTGGGTGAATAATAAGTAACCTTTTGTCTTGGTTGTGAATGTTTTGGAGTGGTTTATAATCTTGTTTTATGAGCATTTTGATTAAGGTTATATGATTGAGTCTTTATATCGGGTAAGAGTTCTTCTTTGTGTATTCTTATTGGAATATGTTGGTCGATGAAGTATATACATAAAATGTATATATGTACATGTCCACAATAACTCATACATGTGAGTATATTCATGCACGAGTATACGTAGGTAGATGTACCTATGCATGCTCATGAACGAATAACCCATATGTATGGGAGTAACGATTGTATAAAACTGACATGTATATATATACACACTTTATGTATATACATCAATCGATGAGTACATGCATATATGTATTTGTATTTGATAATCAAAATAATGATATATATAATATAATATATATATATATATATTAATATGTATGTATTTAGTACGTTTGTAGAAACATATATACATATATATACGTATATATGTATTTATGCATGTATATATACATATATGATTATTTTATATAAGCTTATATCTATTGGCAATAAATGTATTTACTAATAAAGTGAATGTGATTATATATATATAATGTTTGAGTTATATATCGGTAGTGCATAGTATCTATCATTGCGTATTTTATAAAGCATTATATTTGTATTAAGGAAAGTGCATAAGTTAACATTGTTGTTAAACATATTTAAATGCAACGAATATAGTGTAGCACATAGAATAGTGTTGTAATATATATATATATATATATATATATATATATATATAATATTGTGGCTCAAATATGTGCATAAATCAAGTGAAATATTGGGTCAATGAAGTCTAATTCACCAAGCATGCAAGAAGGAATATAGCTTATACGTTGCAAATAAATTAAATGCATATTCTAACAAATAGAATAAGTCTTTGCCAACACTATCTTTTGGGGATCTAAGATATGAATATGTGGTGCCAAGTCTAAATTATGTGAAGCAAATAAGAAGTCTAAAACCCATGCCATGTATAGGTACAACATTTTGATAAATGTTAAACTCAGTCAATGAAGTGTTGGCATAAATATGAGAGGGTAGTCGAATTGCAAACTTAGTAGGAAGCCTATGGCTTTTCATTGTTGTCCCTTGAATGGGTAAAAGAGTCATGTTGACTCACATAAAGAGGTCGACTCAGCCATTGGAGGAATATGGACTGTTATGTGTTGTAAATTTGTGAGTTAATCAACCGAGTCATAACATGTGATTAGGAAGGTGGCAGAATTGCTAGCTTGTTTGTAGCCTTTGGTTGCTCAAATTTTAGTATATATACAGGTTATCTTCCTATCATTTGTTACACTTATCATTTTGATTTCTCTATCGTTATTTTGTTGTATTTTTTGTGCAAGTGAATTAGAGTGTTTCAGAGCTAGTGAGTTGCTTTGTCGTTTTACAATAGTATTATTCAAAGAATTTGTAAGAGGCTAGTTAGTTCAGCTTCAGAGGATTAGTGTTCATGAAGGCGATGGCTAAGGTTTGAAGGCAACACTTTCAAATTGGAACTTAGATCCAAGCATGTTGATTTCTATTCTTCCTTTGCTATGTTTGAAAGGTTGTTTGAATATAATGTCTTTGTTTGGAAAGATTGTTTGGATACATAGAGTGCTTGTTCTTATGAACTTGAATGTTTCCTTGTGTTGGAATAGTCTTGAATGCATGATTTGCTTGTTCTTATGAACTATTTATTTCCTAGATTTGGAATAATCTATGTATGCATGGTATGCATGTTATCATAAATTTAGTTAATTCATAGAATGGAATATGCTTGTGTGATTCTTGATTGAGTCTCAAATTAGTGAACCCTATCATTGGGATTACATTTATATAATGTTGAATATGTGTGGGTTAAATGCTATTATAACTACACTAGTTCATTAAGTCTATTTTGATAATGCATGAGATGGAATATGATGCTATCTTATAGTAATTTTATGATTATGTCAATTTAAATATAAAAGGTTAGTAGGGTTATTCCTAAGGTTAGTGAAATCTATGGGAAAGGGGGTAACCTAGCTAGACACTAGGCCATGTAAATGTACGGTTAGTGTGGTCATACCTAGGGTTAGTGAAATCCATAAGGGTGTAACCTAGGTAATCAGTTTATTATAGACTTGGGTATTCCTAGGGTTCAAGGAAATCCATGGATAAGGGAATTACCTTATATAATATTGTATGTGAAAATGTGTGTTATGTTAAGGGTCAATACCGAATTGATCTTAAGGGTGGTGGGTAGATGGCTCTCACTCGAAGTACTAGGTGTTGAATTCTTTGGCAAAAGTAGTGTAAGTAGCCACTGTTTACACTGTCAGTTCACTATGATCCATGATTGCAATCTAGGTAGGGAAACCAATATGTGTGGTAGCTCTAGATATGTAGGACACGACACTATTCTTAGGAAGTTCATGATTATGGGGTTGCCAAACTAATCTCTTTGTTGAAGGGTAGGGCCATCTTACCAGTATGGTTGATGTGTGGGGGATCATAGTAAGTCCATGGTTGGTAGAAAAGCACTTGAGTGATGTTATCCCTCATATAGTTGGTGACCAAGATTTGAGGATGTAGCGCCAATTTGGGGACACCTAGAATGTATGCACCAAGTGATGGGGATATCTAGGATGTATGCACCAACATTAGGGACATCTAGATCATTGTACTCTATTAATGTATCTTTATCATTGAGCTCATAGAAGCTATGCATGTAAACTTGTAACTCTATTCATATCGATATATTATAAATAGAAAAATATTATCATGCAAATATTTGATGCAGAATCATTGCTTGAATTATTGAAATGAATCTATGGTATGCAATTAGAAAGTTTGGAATGGTTATGTTTCAAATGTGCATCTTATTATTCATGTGAAAAGGAATATTTTTTATGGCTCATAATGCTAGTAGCTTAAAATTTAACATTTGAGTAAAACATAATTAAAAAAATGGGTAGAACAATGGGAACGTTACATAATTAACAATTAGCAAATCAATTATTGTCATATAGTTAATGTGAAGGTAGATACTAAGTAAGTGGTCCTATATAGGGGGCTTCAAAATCTATAACTATGGAGTGATAGGTCCCATGAAATAAGGAAAAAAATACCATGAGATAAATTAGAATCTTATCTAAAAAATTAGGATAAACTTTTTAGCTCTCAAATTTTTAATAGTTGTGTATGCGGTTGGGTTGGAAATTTCCCTAACAAGCTTAGGGATTTTCAACCCACGTGACAACATTAGAAGACCTTGATGAATTTTAGATCATTTTGTGAATGAAAATATTTTATTTTTATATTTTTAATGTTGAAAATTTTATCCTTGCACTTCCATTCATTTTGGATTCACTTTGACCCAATATTTCCTTTGTGCAATAACTAGCATACAAGTGATGTATTTCAATGTAAAAGCCGACAACTTACTTAAGCCTTGATCAATCTTGATTTTACACATCCCAAGAATGAAAATTTAACTATAGATTACTTATTCACCATATTAGATTGATTATTTGAGGAAATACTAAACCGTATTTTATAATCGAGCTTTTCCCATCCCCTTCCAACTAGCCATTGGTTGTTAACTAGAGTGTAAGATATTTAAAATATATATTCTAGGGTGTTGTATAAAAGGTTAAACCCTAGGTTATTGTAACACACCAAGAATAATTTAGATATACGAGAATTCTCGGTCACACATTAATAAATCATTTAGGGAGCATATTTGACAATTTATTGTTTCATCAACATTTGAACAATTAATCACATATAAACATATTGATTGACTGGTTGTTATATTTGATATTTATTCACAAGTTATTGAAATAATTTTCCTAGTGTTTTGATAAAAGGAGAACATGAAAATTGCTTGAATGAATCCTCATAGATGTTTATCAGTACCACCAATCACTCATAACAAGTTTAGATATCTAGATGAACTACATCTAGATCATGAACCTAGGAGATAAATTCCATGTATGAAAGGATAATTTTACAAGACATATCAATTTTAAAGTATACTTTTATCTTGAGCTTTTAGTACTCAAAATTTCAATCCATGCCCACCCACCCTTGGTTTGTGCATTCTTGCATTATAATTTATCATGGAATCTCATGCACCAAGTTATCTTTAGTACACGTTCATGCATTCCTTACTAGTTTTGATATATGTGAATGTTATGTGGCATAAAATCCATCCATTATCATGGCTTTCACATATTTTAATCCTAGGTTAGGGTTCATTTTCTACAGAGACATTATTTTTGGTGTATGTATCATTTTCCATCCTTTATAGGGATAGTTATTGATTTTCCTTCCATTTTGGATACACTCGCTTCTCTATTTACCATGTTTCATCTTGATGGTTCTTATTATATGCCTGATGCTAATGATGAAAGAATGTTAGAAATAGGATTTGAGTGTTTTTTGTATAATTTCGAGTCATAGAAAAGACCAATTTTTAGTTGTTAAACTAAAAAAAATGAATTATGAATGAAACTCTAGAGTGAGATAATCTAGGAAAGTGAAACCCTAACATGAAATTTAAATATGAGAATTGATGAATATCACTTAATTGGTATTTGAGATATTATTTCATGATGGAATCAATATGTTAAGTGTTGTGTGTGTTGTTACACTTTCTTGTATAATCAAAATTATCATTATTTTTTAGGAAACATGATTTATATGGAAAATTACTTGATTTAATATTTTAAACCAATTCAAGTGTTTGACTTAATAACATGATTTTATTATTGTTTCTAAGTGCTTATAAGTATTCTTGAAATGTTTTTGTTATGGTTATAGTTTATATTTACTTTAAAATTATGCTTTAGGTCACATGTGAAACTTGTTTCACCAATTCCTAGTTTTTGTGAAGTTAAATTAAATTTCTTGGTTAACCAAAACTTGGTAAAAGTCTTATTGAAGTGAAGCATGTAGTTTTTTTTGTAAAAGGACTACTCTAAGATGCCATTATGTTTTGTGGGTCAAGATTGTGCTATGTAAGACATTAAGAACTACATAGATCTTTATCACATTGTATAGGTTAAGACTATAGGTTCTATAAATTTGTTTAAAAATGCTTGTTTTATAAATATCATTACACCTATCATAAAATAAAGATTAATTCCCTTGGTATAATCAATTAGAAAGCACATGGGATACAATATTATATGTTGATAGCTTTCCATAAAGATAATTTTTAATTATGTTGATCATTTATGAATTATTGATAGTTTCATGATTTTGAAGGAGTTGCATGTGAGTGTATTGGTAGTGGATGATAAACCTTGGCACTAAATGCAATAGGTGCATTTTGTGAATACTAGGAGGTAATATTACTTAGATACACAACTATAAATTATTTTCTCACTATATACACACTACATCACATGATGTCATAGTGGGTAGAATAAATAGGACACAAGTATATTTATTTATATTGTATAAACCTACCAAACATGTTCCTAAGGGTTCTCTTATTGTTAAGTCTTATGACATATGTTTCATGGAAGGTTTTGTTCCATGGGTTTGATTGAGAAGTAGGGTTCCTTCTTGGTGGGTTCAATCTAAAAGGATAGGGGCGATTTTACATAGTGATAAATAGTTTACTACTATTCTTTCCACCTAGTCTAGTGTGGTATTTATTAGAATACTAGTTTAGGTATTTACATGCTATAGATGTGATGGTTTTAAAATTATTAATGAATGATATATGTGATTACTAATGTATCATGCAATACACTTTACTAGTGGGATTCAATGGTTCCCCAATTTACTATTGAGCATGGATTGTGTTGGTATTCTTTGTTCTTGGAGTTTATCAATCCATCAATTGTTGTATGTCATACTTTTGTGAATTGACTTGTTAAATGTCTCATGGAGTCTTTTTTTATTTTGTAATGTTTTATGTGGTTTCTTGAGTTGTTTTATAATTTGTTGTGATGAATATGAGTATTACACAAGAATGCGTGATTAATTTGAGTAAGAATAATAAAGTAAGAACATGGATAAACCTAATAATATAATTATATAGATTATGTACTATCTATTTAACCACTTTGAGCCAATGATCATGTTTCCTTTGATGGTGGGTTCATATTGCCCCGTATAATTGGTGTTGGAAAGGAAGTGGAGAGCTCGTGTGAAGTAGATGTTTCATTACATGCTCTTGGTTGTACATACATGAGATGTGGCTTAAATATTATTAATATCTTACTATGAATATACTTAGCTTATTTTAATTTGCACTTGTACTATATTGTACAATTGATCACATTGTAATTCATGTATCATGATATTATGTTATTTGTTGATATACTTGTCTTCTAATTAGAACCAAACTTGTAAAGGTATTGACTATACTTATAATATATGAGTGGTACATATTTTTAGTATACACATGCTACTTAATTATGTTAAAAGTATGAGAACATTTGTGTAATTTTTTAGGCATTTCATTTTGGGGGTCGTTGCAAGATGTTAATTAGCTTGATTGTTTTATCTTTGAATACTTTAATTTCACATGATTTTGATGTACCTCATATGATGCATATTGATGGGGTACCCCCATCATACAATAACACATCTAGGTATGATGCTTTAAGAGATAGAATTATTCCTTCCTTAGACATCCATCAACATGATGTTATTTATTCTGCATGTCATGATAGATCTACCTCTACATCCTTGGATTTGTGTTCACTTGATTTTTTAACTTATAAGGAATGTAGTTATAACTTATTTTGTGAGATACCTTTCTCCACACTTAATGATGTTGTGCTTTGTCAATGTTATTTCTTTACCATCATTATATATTACTATATGCTTCATTACATGATCATGCTTGTTCTTCTCAATAAAATTATTGATGATGCTCATATAATTCACGCTTTAAATACACACCCTATTTGTGATTCTATATTATTTACATACATTTTTGTACCCCCAATTTTTATAATTATAATAATGATGAGGATGATTAGTCTTTACAACTTGATAATTTATTTCACAAGGATCCTCCTAGAACTTGTGTGGTTGATAATGATATTTTATTTTCTTTCTTACGAGGTGGTTCTACTAGTGATCATGATTTTGTACTTACAAATTCTAGCGATACACATCAAAATGATTCTATATCTCATGATGTATTCGGTTATAAGCTTTATAATGCTCATATTATTAGACATTAATGGATTGATGCTAGTGGTTGTGGAAAATGTCATCATAATGGTGTATACTTACATGTTAGATACTTTTTATTACCATACATGATGCACATGTTTAGGATGAGATGTTTACAATACACGTGTTTAGAGTAACATTAGTTGATGAAGGTTTTATTATTTGATTCATCTCATATTTCTTATCATTCATCTTTATATCTCATGTATGATTTCTTTTAACTTTTAAATTTTGGTTCTCATTAGTGTATGCAATGTCATACTAATCATTCAATGTCAAGTAGCTATCATGTAGTTTCACATACTTATCCTACCACCCCACTTGAGCAACATTATGGGTAGGAGTTTACACCATGAATAAATTTGAAGTTTTAGAATGGTTATTTCATGGCCCATTCTCCTAAATATGAAGATGATATCAACATAAGTGGATTAAATTATTTCCTTATTTTTTGTTACTTTATATTTTTTTATGTTTGTGTTGTGTTTGTAGGCTTAGTTAGTGTGTAGAAGATTGAAATTTTCACTTCTAGTGGTGTATGTTGACACAAGTGAATTTTAACATGTGTTTTGCAATGCATTGTTACTTCTTCCCTGTGTGTTATAGATGTGTTTATTTTTGTTTTTTTAATATAGGTTTTAAAGGGAAATACAAAGTATTGAGATCTTGGAAACTATTCTCATCATATTGACCAAAAGCATGGATTTTTTACTTTTTTATTTTATTTTTTCTTGTCCTTTTTATCAAGCCACATTTATTTTTATGCCTACTTCATAATTTTACTATCTCATGTTGTCTTTTAAGCGGTCTTTCAAGCCTTGTTTGATATGTTTCTTCTTGTTTGATTCACATTTCACCTTCTATAGTATGTTTTATATCACATTTCATGTTTTATGTTTCCCCACTTGAGGGAATTTATTATATGTTCATCATATCGTACTTTGATGATGGTGTACTTTCATTCTTATTCATAAGCTTCACATTCTTCTAATGATTAAATCTTATGGCTATCTACTTAATACTCTTTCATGTACATGCTTTGATGATCTCATCTTATAACAATTACATTTTTATTCTATGCTTTCATTCTCTTATATTATCTCAATGACATGTTAATATATTACTTCATGTTTATATCTCATGATCTTGCAAATATACTACATAAGTTTATGTCTATTATCATCGATATTATGCTTACATACATTTTATCAATATTTTTCATAATGATAACTCATAATATTTTATGGTTGTTTGATTAAATAGTCATCATTATGGGAACCAATATTTCCTATTTATGTTATTTTATATTTGTATCTCATTATCTTATAATCTTATTTTATTTATACAGAATCATATTTATGTCATGTATTCATGATTATTGCACTTTACATGATGATGTATTTAGTTTTCTTCTTCCCTTGAGTTTCTTGAATCCTTGGTATGCAACTAAGTGGTGAGGGGTCTATGATCACTAATATTCATTCATGTTTTATGGTTTTTGTGAAAGGATTCATGCTTTTTATGGACTTCAAGCCACCTTGGCTCAATATTTTTTTAATTTCATGGTTATGATTTTAGTTATTTTCCAAGAGTTTTGCACCACACACTCATGGTTACACTTACCTAAGGGATCCACTACATCAATTTTATTTGGCTACAAAGAATTTTTGGAAGTCATATACCATATATTGATCTTGGATGAATGGTTATAGTGGCCCATAGAGGGATTTTTTATATACTCATTTGATAATCACATGTTCATGGTTTCATGCCATCTTTACATTTATCTTTTTCAATTTCAATTTGAAATTGTTTAAATTGTTAACCAATTATGTTAGTGTTGTTGAACACCTAGAATACTGAGAGGGAGTGAATTAATATTCACTAAAATTCATTAACTTCATCAATTATAAACATCCATTCAATGCATCAAATTCAACTTGTAGTAATAGAAAGGAACATAAAAAGTATGCATCACATCAAATAACACAAGAACACCATATTTTACGTGAAAAACACAAAAAGGGAAAAACCACAATGAGAATTAGCTCACAATATATTATAGTCGGTTATAAGATATCACAAAATGGCTCACTTCCAGGTGGACTCACTATCTGAAGGACTCACTATCCAAAGAATAGAATAAATGGATCACTACCAAGATAGAAAACAAGGTGGCTCATTGCTATAGATTGAATTGATACAATGAATCTACAATATGTTGGAGACAGTTCCAATTAAGCTTTGTAAATTGATTTAACATGCTTCATGCTTCACCAATTATCAACCTCTTTGCACTCTGCTTTGCTTCAGATCTCGCACACTTAGTTGTCTCATATCTCATACATCACACAACACTCTTCACATAAGAAATTAACCTTGTATATATACCACATCCAACAAAAACATAAATTAGGTGACCCTAATTTATGTACCATGCATCCTTGTAACTTGTTGGCTCAAAAATCAACCATACATGCCTCGCAAAATAAACCAAAACACATGACACATCAAAATAGGTTGGCATGACCTAAAATTACTCTCATAAGTTTGATGAATACATTATTTAATTTTACACGACCTCAAACCCTTTAGGTCGGTACTGCTAGTGAAGCAACAATAGAATGAACCAAATGTTCATTCACAACTCGACACATTGACTTCCAAAATACTTGCCACTTGAAGCATACACACTTATGACACCTAAAAACACATCCTAAAATCTGCATAGCATAACAATCATCCTTGGTGGAATGTGGAGCATTCCAATCAGGTACTTTATCACTGTAACTCTATCATATTCAAAGCGATACATTGTTAGATCTAACTTCAACTACAGAGGACTTAAAGGCTTCAAACTTTGGATTTAGATTCCTCCAACATACACCAAAATTACCTTGGAACAACATGACAAGATTCTTTATGGTGGAGCAATGTGAAACACAAAACAAGTTATTTGAACACAGAAAACTGCATTCCAAACTTAGGTAATTTATCTAACACATTTGATCTGCTCTAGAAAAACACTTCTTCAACAATGAAATGAGTTGAAATTACTAACAACACCGTATTCAATCATACTTATCAAACATCAACTATTCATCAACGTAGACATCACAACAATGTTGGCATTAGTACAATGTTAATATCAATGACAACACCATAGTAACATCATCTGCCATACATCCACCAAACCTCCAACTCCCCCTTTGTCATTGATGGAAAAACATACTTCAAAAACTCTCAAACTACTCCCCCTTTGACATCAAGGGTAAAGGGCTCTCAATATCAAGTTTTTCAAACTATCTCAATTGTTCTCCCTTTTTGAAAATAAACATGTGTGTGCATGAGAATAGCTCCCCCTTACAATTTCATCCATAAAAAATGTACTACAACATTCTCTAATACATCCACATATGTACAAAGAAGTCTCAGACTGTATAAATAAAACATAAATATACATAATCAAATAGAAGAAGGAAAAATGCTTTTGTAAGACACCTTCAATTTTGCAAGGTGTGCCTCCCAATCCTTCTATGTGAAGGCAAGCATGCAACACTGGTTCTGAAATTGCATAAGTAGGTCTTCTCTTTCAATTGGAGAATTGGGTACTAGATTCTTTTGTGCCAACTTCTTCGCATTTTCTAATACACCAATCAAGGGGGCAAGCCTTGCACTTTCCAGATCTCTAAGCTAATTGTATTTCACTATTATCTTCTCCTTTTGCTCTTGTAGCTGAAAAAAATGTCCATGCAAATTTTCTATTGCCATCCTTGTAGTACTATCTACATTATTGGATCATACACATCTGAGGCCTAAGAAATCTATGACTCTATTGAGTCCATCTAGTCCTTAATGCTGTTCATTCAGTTAGGCCATTTTAAACAAAATACTTGCTTCATTTAAACACTTCTATAATTTTTTTAGATTTTCTTGCAGTTTTCCAGTGCAACATTGCACTTGTCAAATATTTCAGTCAATCTCCTGCCATTGAACTTATTTGTCATCTCTTTTTCTAGCGTCTCTTCCAAATCGATGGAGTATTCTTTGAAAGAATCCAATAATAGCTTTAACTTCTCCACACCAGAAAAAGAATTATCAAATATTGCTTCGAGAATACCTTCTTGCAACACTTTAATTGCTTCCTCGATCAATTTTGTGCTCTTTTGGTGTGTTGATAGCATCTCCTTCCTTGTGGAGGCATGAAATGAATCGCCAAGTTGAAGCTTCTACAAGGGAGAGATTTTTGTCATGTCCACTTGTCCTTGTTGCATTGGAAGTTGTAGAAAGTGTGTAGATACTATTGGTTTGAATTGCAATTGTATGTCTAATACACTCTTTAATGAATCTCCAAAGGCTTCAGAGGATTCACTAACAATATTTGCATTTTATTTTTCCTTCTGCTCATTCTTCTCCCTTTCGTCATTGTTGGATTGATCCTTAGTCTTCTTTTCTTCTTTTCTAGTTTTCTTATTATCCAAAGGAGGCATGCCTTCAATATTTTGTGCCTTTGATTTCTCTGGGACCTCTTCTTCTTTTTTCTCACCATCCTTCTTCATATCTAGAGAGGGCATAATTTGTTCTACTAGTGATTCATCCTTCTTTGGGATATCCTCTCTCTCTCTTTCTCTTATTCTTCTGCAACCATATTCTCCACATTCGAAGGGATATTTTCCATCATTACATATTCTTGAACATCCTCTTATTTAGGCCCATGCTTCGTTTCATGCTCTTCAGGTTCAATTACATGTTCATTGACTTCCGAGATAGAGGTATCATGTTATATTTGATTTTCACTATCTAGGGGCACTCTCAATTCTTTTATTAAGTTTTCAACCTTTTACAGAGTTTTATTCTTAAAACTCTCTTAATATTCCTTGTTCCTACTCATCAAAGTGTTGAATCTTTGTTTCTTTCTAAACTCTTTGATGTACAATTGAGCCAATCTTGCTCTATCTTCATCAAAAAGAGAAGAACCAATCTTCTTTAAGGCAGATGCCCTATTTTTGTCTTTTTCTTCTACAACCTCTTGTCTTCTGGCACTCAATACATTCTTCAAATCCACAAGAAACCAATCTTTAATTTGTCATAAGTTGGTATAGAATGTTGCCATATTGTACTTCATAATTGCTTCTTCTATTGTTGCCTTATTTGTATCATCTGATTTCAGATGCATTTTTGTGATTTATTCTAACATTCCATGCTAAAAAATACCATTAAATAGTGCATCTAGCCTTAGGGTGCTATGTTTTCTTTTTGGAGGAGTCTTTTATTTCCTCTTCCCCTTAGCCTTGGCTAATTTTTCTTCTTATCTAGACTTTGAATCTTTCTCCCTCGCATGAATTTTGAATGCTTGCTTCTGTTTCTCGACTTCTTCTTCACTGTTAGTATCAACTATGTCCACTTTTTCTTTCTTTGCACTTGAGAGACACCATATTTCCTTTTTTTGATCAACTAAGGTCCTCCTTCTTCCATGTCCTCTTCATCCTCATAGATTATATATCTTTATCTTCTATCCTTTTCTTTCTTTCTCCTATGTAGAGGATTTTGTTGTGTTGCAGGGGCACTGGATGTTGCTTTCTTCTTCACACCAACAATAGGCTTAGTTTCGAAGACTTCAAGAACTATCAAAGAGGGGGTAGAGGTCCTACTTGACCTTCTAATACAAGGATAACCTTTTGGGGAACTAGATATTCCTTTAGATTTCTCCACATGACTCTTTGATATACCCATCATTTCTACAACTTGTGCCTTCATCTTCTCAACATTTTTCTTGATCACCTTTTGCTTTTGCTCCATATATACCGCACAAGATTTTTCTTCATATGTGCCATATCTTTACTCTTTAGGTTATTTAGGCATACTCAACATATGCTCTACCAGACTGGTAATCACATCCTCTGCAACCTCATATCCCATTTCAAGAATCTATACTATCCTCTGTTTAATAGCTTCCATAATGTAGCAATCTTTGTTGACCATGAAGATAATATATTTTTTGTACTTCTCAACAACACTTTTGGGAATCCTTTCTCTTGCTTGCATGTTTTATTAAAAGGTTTTAAAGAAACCCATCAAAGTAGACTTTTTAGTATTTGCATCACCCAACCTTCTCAAGTGGTCTCTAATTTGTATAGCAATTTGAATATCACTCAACCACACAATTTTATTTATGCTGGAAACTTCTCTAAGAAAGTAAAATAGTAAGCATATGATTAGGGTACCATACCAGAAGGGGTATTGAGACTCTTTGGTCTTCTGAATATTCTCCAATAACTATTGTCTTAGCAATTCACACAAGTCTACATCCATGCCTTTCTTCACCATGTCATAGGTAGGGTTAATCATGGTAGTAGAACTTGAGTTTTCTCTATTTGTGAAGAAAATATTATATCCTATCATCATAGACACATACTTTACTACCAGATCTTTTATATCCTTTACTATTAGTGCATGTTTATCAAATTTGGCACTAGCTAACTTCATTACCACTTCATTCTTTATAGATTTGAGAGCCAAAACTAGTTCGATGGAACATAACCCTATCACAACCCTAATGGCTTCCTTGTTGATCATAAGTGGCAGATCTAACCAAATGAATCTACTATGAATTATTCTCAACACGTATCTAACCCATTCATCCATGTATAAAATGATAGGAAATTTGTTCCACACATCTCGTTTCTACTTTGTCAAACTTTCATGTTCCAGGTTCAATTCAAAGTTATCACCAATTAAATTGTCTACCCATAATTCTTCAAAATTTGCATGATTATACTCATCTAATTTTGTGTGAATATAAATCCTCACATCCTTAATATGCAATACCCCATAGGAATATGTGAAAATGTTCCTTCTAGATCCATCACCATGGATTCATTAGGGTGCTTCTTAAACTTAGGCCAAGGATGGTCCAAAAATTTAACTACTTGAGGTGTAAACATGTTGACCAACTTTTGAAACAAGGGATAAGAAAGAAACTATAAAACCTTTGAATCCTTTTTGGTCAAGATTTCATGCATCACTTTGGAAACACTTCACTTTTCCTTTGCTCTACTCTTCACTTTTTAAGAATTCGATCACAAATAAACTTTTTGTATGCGAAACCACTTATAAACACCTTTTGGATTACCTAAAAAGCATTTATTGTATTGATTCGAAGTTAGGTCAAAAAGCTAACAACCCTAACTGTATCATCATAGGCACCTTAAATTTTTGCATCAGGAGATATTTCATTGGTGATTTTACCAATAAATTGAGCACATCAAATCATAACTTGTATCAATGTGTTGAAGGCATCAACATCACATCTTTGCAGGGGCTTACAATGTTTTTGGTAAAACTCCTCCTGAGCCAAATATCTTCATCTAGTTTTCGAAGGAAACATCTACACCAAGAGCTAACACAAAATCATTCTTCATTTTTCTCTCTTCTTTCTTTTTCTAGATCTTGTTCATTTCCTTCTTCATCTCAATCGGATCCACGTTCTTTATCGGATTAGCCTTCTTTTGTGAAATCGAGGGTTTCACATTCTTGATTCTGCAAAACTTTGCTATGTGTCCTGGTCTGTTGCATATGTAACAAGTGACACCTTTTTGAACAAGCTCACTTTAGCCATTATATATCTACATTCATTAGCTTTATGCCCAAATCCATTACATGTATAATAGTAGCCATTGAAAGATTGAAACCTCGTGCCATTATTGTAACCATTCATCATTTGATTTCTGCATTCACTAGCTCTATGATCAAATCTATTGCATGTATAACACTGACTGAGAAATGATTAAACATTTCGATTCATTTTGCTTCTACACTATATAGATTTATGTCCAACTTATTGTAAGAATAACAATAATCATTGAAAGATAAATACCTTTATGCATTAAGTTGTCTGATAGGAGGCCTTTTAAAATATTTCTTCTGGTTCTAGACCTATTTGACATAGCTCTTCTTGTCATTTTTCTTCTTACCATTTTTTGGGGTCTAATCTATCTTTCAACTTTCTCCTTTCTCAAACCCTAATCCTTTTTTTCCCTTACAAACCTTTTTCCCAACAATCATCTCATCAAGTAGTGTGGAGCTATTCTTGAATCCTTGCTTTCTCCAGATCTGATCTCAAAGTTACAATCTCTTGTTCAAGCTTTGAACATTTTTCAAATTTATTTTTCAATTCGACATTTAGGCAATCTTCAACTCTTTTTATTTTTTCAACTTACACTTTCATATTAGTGATAGTCTCATTTGATTGCTTGAGCTACTCATTTGTTTATTTGAATCTTTCCATATCTTTCTTGAGTTTCTCTCTCAAATTCTTAAAACATTCATCTACATCACTAAGATCCTTTTTCAGATCTTTGTTCCCAATTTCTACTTTATCCAAATCATCAAGGGTTGATTTGAGTTCACCTTCCATGTAAACTTCATAATCTTTAGTAAACCCTTCAGGGATTATCTCTTCTGGAGGAATAAGATATTTCCTTGTAGCCATGCGTTCAACCTCCAAGATCTACCTCATTGATCAAGCCAATTGAAGGAACCAAGCTCTGATACCATTTGTTGAACACCCAAAATATTGAGAGGGGGAATTAATCAATATTCACTTAAATTCATTAACTTCATCAACTCTAAACATCCATTCAATGCATCACATTAAACTTACAGTAATAGAAAGGAACATAGAAATTATGCATCACATCAAAGAACAAAAGAACACTAGATTTTATGTGGAAAATCTAAAAATAGAAAAACCACAATGAGAATTAGTGTAATGCCTTGCCACAAAACCCTAGAGGACAACATGCTAAAATACTAAGATAACAGTATAATTTTTTTTGAAGTGTGACATATTAAAGGTTGCAAATTACAATAACTTACATTCTAAACCTAGGTTCTCTAAGGTTCCATGACTATGCTACTAGAATCTCATTAATCGAACTAACAAGACATATAATTCATTGCATTTAACAAATCCATCTAACAATATGAGTTTCATTTAATCTATATCATTTAAAAGATCAACCAATATGAATCATTTGTATCATGCCATCTATATACTAATATCAAAGAACCATTTAATTAACTAAAATATGCAATAATCATCATTTACATTTTCCATTACAAGAGAGAGTACAATATTGCATTTCAAGAGAAAATAAGAATGATAACGTATCTAAACATACATAAAGTTAAGCTATGCCATCTAATTCAGAACAAGACTACGATCCGCCATCTCGAACCACATTCAAGTATCTTGATGCACTAAGAAGTTCCTCAAGATATGATATCTTTGAAGTGACTCCTCAATATACATAAAACCTTGGAAGTCACTCATCAAGATATCAAACCTTGGGTACCTCTTGGTCCAAGTCAATGCTCACTAAGGTTCAATGGGTGCAGTACTCATCAGGATCAAGATATACATCTCCAAATAATAACGTCAAAAGCAACACCATTAAAAAGTACATTAAATCCATCACATTATATGATCTACCAATATAAATTAATGATAACATGACATCAATAGATACCATTGAAGATCAATTTCATTAACTAATATAAATAAGGTACATCATTAACTTTACTAATTACAAGAGAAAGTTCAACAATGAATTACAACATTACATCGTGAACAACAATGTCTCCTCAAACACATGTGAGGAGAGTTCATCAAAAGTATAATACATGATACTATAGATTTATGGTACAACACAAATACATGAAAGATAATCCACACATGAACTGGAACTAGTGCAAAAGTCTTTGAATCCAGGAGTAGTCTCACAAACACAAACAAAGTGAGGGAACCCAATGGAGTATAAAGCACATGCACATTCCACCTGACCATGTGGAACCCTAAGGTCCACCCCCATGCTAGGAGATAGCATTAAGGTCCCACCACAACAGTCAAGAGACAAAAGATGACACGAGGGATAACCTGACTCCAATGTACAAGTACAGTATAATATCACATGACAATAACACCACTTCTAAAGGCACACAAAATTCAAAGTGAGATAAGAGGCAAGGGAATACTAGGTTGTCGTAAGAGTGTCATCACATAGTTTGCTACGGGCGACCTTGGTAGATCTTCCTAGGCCTTGACCCCCATTCTGGGTTACCCTAGTAGCCTCTACTGATCTTCGGCCCCCATACAACCCTATGCAAAATCAATATGCCACTCATAAGGATGAGGCAATGGTCTTTCCATTCTAGGCCTTCTCAACTCATCTCAAGCCTAAATGAGAACTTGAGCCATGAGTGAGACATTCAGTTATCTTGATTAGTGTGATTACTATCCAACCCCCTAATTCATTTTAAGTTATCTCTTAATTACGAAACTCCCACACGGGTTACCCTAGCACCACTTTGTGCACCAACCCCCATTGAGAGACACTCCCCTAATAACAACTAAGAGACCCAATGAAATCAAAAGGGAAAATCCAACTTGCACAATCATAAAAAACTCATTAGCATACACAACAAGGCGAGGCACAAACCATCCCACATACAAGTTCCAACCACAGTGGAGAATATACCGTGCAAAGCTAATGGCCCTCATATACACATTCAATACAAAAACAACCATCTCAAAGAATTATCAAAGAATTCCATCAAGAAAAAAATTTCCCCCTAGCCTCTGGAAGACTTCCAATATCTACCTCACACAATGAAATAAACATTTGAACAATAGCTCACAAACATCCCCATTTCCATTACTCACTTACTTTACTTCAAACAATAACTCTATTCAATAACTTAATCAAAGAAGGCAGAGTAAATTTACAATATAACCATTACATTTTCCAAGCACACATCTTAACCCAAAAATAATATATTTTCCCATATAAACTAATACACTTATTTAAATACAAATATATATATATATATAGATTAATTTTGTTCTATCTAAATTTTCCTCTGTCTCATTTATTTTACTGTCATGATCACTTGAAATAAAGGTCGCAATATTCTTTTACTAATACCCCTATAATGCATATACAAATACACCTATACACACACACATATATATATATATACTCATACGTTGATATATGTTTATATATATACATATATTTTTATTTATGTATATATTATCTCTAACTGTTATTTTCAACTATAGGTTATAATATAGTAATAAATATAATTGAACATACCTATATATATACATACATATATATACACACAAGCGAAAGGCAACCAAATTTCAAATACAATGAATCCTGAAATTATCGAACACTAACTATGAATATGAACAACGATTAATATGAAATCATTCGCCATTCCAAACTCAAGTTTATCGAATTTACAAAGTGAATTTACCAACCAAAACTCACTTACATCCAATTCGTGATAGACATTTCCAATCAATACGACAAAACTTACATATAAATTCGATTGCCACTACATTCATAGTAACTGATTACAAGGAGTTAAGTGGTATGGCCGCTAATCAAAAAGGTGTTCACCGAATTCTACAGGCATCAAATGCCACTATCTAAATTTATCAAAAAGGAATTCATATCTACGTATGGGAATTAACCTATTTGTTGTCAGAAAGAAGGCATTGGGAGAGAGCTTGAGTTCGGCCTAAACTAAGACCCTACAGAAAGACTCTAGCAAAGAGATACGACGCTGAATTCCTGAAGACGAGTGAGAGGAAAGAGAGTGGCCGACCGACCATGGTGGGATCGATGCCAAACTTGGATCACAGGGCGACGACGACCACCAAGCCTTTGACTCACAGACTCATTTAAACCATTTCATATTCTTTTTAAGAAAAACAAGGAGGCCAACACCAGTACGGTGCGCCTATGGCGACAAAATAGGAGGATGTTAATCCTCAAAAGAATAAAGTTTAAGGACTGAATAAAATTTGATAGCAAGGAAATCGACAATACCAACATGCAGAGCAATAAGCTATGTAGCTACGGACCCAAATTCTCGAAGTTAAGCAAGAAAAGAATTAGAGGATTACCTCAACTAAGGAATGGAGAGTTTATCAATTGTGGTAGATGAAATGCTCTGTTTAATTATAAGGGAAAACATAAAGAAGGCACAAAATAAGCAAAATATCCCCAAAAGAATTGGGATTCCATTAGCTGTATGATATTTACAGAATAAACACACAAAAATTTAGCAAGAAGTTGTTTTGTTTTCAACAACATTTTACTCCATTTCTTTTTCTATAGAATTAGAATTGAGATTAGCAAGAACTTAGTTTCTCCTATTGTCAAAGTGATAATTTGATGCAGAGCTCACAATCCCACCTTGCTATTGCAATCCCAACTTCAACACCACCTGAATTTTCACAGCATTGGAAAATCCCCAATTCCAAAGCTTCCAAAACCCCCAAGAAAAGATTTCAAGAACCAGAAAAATGTTCATGACAAAAAACAAAATTAGATTTTGCGAAACTATCAACAACCCCCTTTCTTTAGCAAATTAATTAATTTATTAACCACTTTCCCACTCTCTATTGCAACATCCACTTCTTTAAATTAATTATTTTATTTTATTTTTTCTTCCACATTTTTAACTGCCACAACTCAAATATGTTTATTTATAACGTATCCTTATATTTCTATACTCAATAATTTAACTTTTACATTATTTAATTTAATAATTATAGTCTCTCATTTATTTTAATATTCCAATATTAAATCATAATTTTAATTTTTTTAAACAAAATAAAACCTAATAGTATTTCATTTTATCAATACTTCAATTATACAAAAACTTTTATTTTAATTAACAAAAAAGATTTTAACTTAATAACTTTATTTTAATACGATGATCAATCAAAGCAAAAACCAACTAATTTAATTTAAACATACAAAATATTGAGCAACACCATACCTCATGATGAAGACGAAAGACAAGACCACAACATTAGACACAAACGAACAACATTTCTAGGGTGACAACGGATACACATCCTCGTTGACGATGATGGTTCACATAAGAGACCTGATGCTATCTCCAAATCAATAATCTCCATTGGGATTAAGGTACGCTCAAACCTCACAATTCAGGTGGAGTCAATGTCTGGTACCTGCAACTTGTAGCAAACCACACCGTCGAGTATGTACATAGTCAACCAGTCAAACACACCGTGAAGGGAAAGTCGTGGCGTTGTAGGGCATTCACAAGTGAGTGATGCGACACTGTTCCCCTTCACCAAAATACATCAACGTACAATAATCAGATACTAAAATCATGATAAGAACTTACATCAAATAATCACACAATATTTATAGCAATAATAACCTACTCAATCAATTAAACCATAAACTAGTCATGACATATACATAAACATCAGTGATAAAACAATATCAACTATCATCATAGTAATGTCTAAAATCGAGCAATGTATCATAATGTCCAAATACATCTAGTAACTGTCAGAAATAGAAAGCAAACTGAGGGGCACTACAATTAGCTCACAATATATTATAATCAATTAATAGATATTATAGAATGACTCGCTACTAGGTGGAATCACTATCTAGAGAATAAAAGAAATGGCTCATTGCCAAGATAGAAAAGAGGGTGGCTCACTGCTAAATATTGAACTGATATAGTGCATCTACAATATGTTGGAGATAGTTACAATTAAGCTTTGTAAATTGACTTAACACACTTCATGCTTCACCACTTATCAACCACTTCACACTCTACTCTGCTTCAAATCTTGCACACTTAATTGTCTCGTATCTCATACATCACACGACACTCTTCACACAAGGAATTAACCTTGTATATAGATTGCATCCAACAAAAACATAAATTAGGTCAACCTAATTGATGTACTGTGCATCCTTGTAACTTTTCAACTTAAAACTCAACCACATACACCTCAAAAAATAAACCAAAATGTGTGACACATCAAAATAGGTCAGCAGGATGACCTATAATTACTCTCATAAGTCCAATCCATACATCCTTTAATTTCACACAACCTCAAACCCTTTAGGTCGACACTGTTGGTGAAGCAACAATAGAATGAACCATCCGTTCATTCACAACTCAACACACTAACTTCCAAAATGCTTTCCATTAGGAGCATACACACTTTTGACACCTGAAAACACATCCTCAAAACCACATGTAGCATAATAATCATTCGCGATGGAATGCAAAGCATTCCAATTAGGTACTTCGTTACTATAACTTTGCCATATCCAGAGTGATACACTATTAACTCTAACTTCAACTGTGAAGGACTTCAAGGCTTGAAACTTTGGATTTAGATTCCTCCAACATACACCAAAATTGCCTTGAAATCACATGACAAGATTAACACATTTGATTTGCTCTGAACCAACACTTCTTCAATAGTACAATGAGTTGACATTATCAACAACACCATATTAAATTATTCTCTTCAAACATCAGCTATGCATCAATGTAGACATCATAATAATGTTGACATCACTAAATGTTAACATCGATGACAACACTATAGTAACATCATCTACCATACATCCACCAATCTTCTCAATGACAAACCAAACTTCCAACAATCTTCTCAATGATCCACCGATATTCTAACCAGTGCCTATATTCACATGATTGTTAGATGCTACTCATTGGAGTATTTTTCCTTTTGTGGTTTTATAATAAACATTGATAGTGAAATAATGTATCAAATGAATATCCATTTCTATATCCTTTTATGAGTGTGAAATATTTAACTTTCATGTTGACTATTTTCTTTACTTTGATATGGATATTCATAGTAGTTCACATGTAAATCAAAGTGGGGGTAAAATATAATGGTGAAAATTGCATACATGCGACTTTTCCTCTTCATTTTGTACTTACTTTGATCTTGTTTATCCTTTGTACAATAAGTAGTGTACAAGTGGCATATTTTTTGTGTGAAACTTAGTAAATTACTTGAGCCTTGATTGATCTTGACATCTTACATCTTAAGAACTTGGATTCAACTTACAAATTGCTCATTCCCCACCTTAGATAGATTATGCTTGGTGTGAAGCCAAACCTAGTTTGGTTTCATAATATAAAATCAAATCATGATACAAAATTGATCTGCACCTTTTAAATTTGAAATTTAAATTTGGGTTCGTGTTGTTCCCTTCCAACTAGTTGTAGCTTATTGATCGAGTAAAATAGTATAAAATATAATATAAGATGTTGTATACAAAGATAAACCCTATTTTATTTTAACATGTGTAGGGATCATGTATACATCATATAGTTATAATTCAGTACTTTATGTTATTCAAGAAACACATCTTATCATTCAATATTACATTAAAGCTTGTGTACTTAGTGATATATTTGAATAGTACATAGTTGGTTACTATCTTCATTTTTTGTTCACGAATCATTAAGTTGATCTCCCTGGGGGATTGAGTAAGGAGAAGATAAACCTTGCTTAGCAAATTTGTCAAAGGTGCTTATTAATACCATTAGTGACTCATTATGGTTCCAAATATCTAGGTGAACTAGTTTAAAATCACAAAACCCATAAGATAAATTTTATGCAAAAAAGTATTCTTCTTAGGATCTAAATTAATTTTGCAATGCACTCTTATTTTATATTGATTATGTAGTGTGTCATACCTAAAGATTTCAATGGTCAATTTTTAAATTTAGGTGCAAATTATCTTATGCATCACAACGTTTGGGTTCGACTTACTGATGTAATGTTTTGAATAAGCTTTTATATTCACATAGAGATAAGTATCTCTAATCTATTTTTTAAAATTCCCCTTGTTTATTATTATATTTATTTATCAGTATTGGTCTTATATATCTTAAATCTAGTCTATTTATATATTTAATTGCTATAATCATGAACTATCATCCAAGTGGTGTATTTTCTTACCAAACTTGGTAAATTACTCATGTCTTCACCAATCCTAACTTCTCGAATCCCAAAAATCCATATTTGACTTACATGTTACATGTCCCCCCACATTAAATTAATTATGTGGTGCAAAATTGTCCCTCACAATTTTAAATTTCAATTTTAAATCTATGCCCCATGTTGTTCACTTCCAAATAGCCATCACTTGTCAAGTTTAATGAAAAAATTAAAAAATATATTATAGGATTTTATATAAAAGGACAAGCCCTAGTTCATCATGGTCATCTAGGAATCATTGGACACATCAAGATAGATCATTCAAAAACTATTAAATTTTTAGTTAGCATAAAATATTTAGAGTAACACATGACTAAGCATATTACTCGGTTTCTTAGCGTGTCTTTGATTTTTGTTCAAAGCCTATAAATTTAGCCCATCAAAGGGTTTGATTGGGGGAGAACCATACTACGTAACAAGCTCCTCAAAGGGGTTTTTCAACATCATTAAACACTCATTATAGGTTTAGATATCTAGGCAAACTAGTTTTAGATTATATAACCCAAAAGATCATTTTCATGCACACAAGGATAATTTCATGGGATCTAGGTCAATTTTGTGCTACACTTTCATCACATATCAATTTTGTAATGTAAAATCAAATTGAAGTTTTTAAGCATTATTTTTTATTTATTTTGGGAGCAATTTGTTTGACATGTTGACAAATTGTTTGAAACCATATAAACATGAGATCTAGAGCTAAACTTACCCTCTTTTTATCTATTAAAATTATATCTTATTATCACATTTTTTTTATCAATCTCAACCTCAACTTTGTATTTGAGTGTGGATTTTCTTATGATTAGAATTTGATTAATTTATCCTATGATATTTATATAAATAGACTATTTTTTACATTTTAGTGATACCAACATTCAAACCCCTCTGGGTTTGGTTTAGGGTTTTAACCTCTTTATTTTTATAATTTCTTATATATGATTTTTCATGATTGTTTATTGTTCATTTAGATTTGATTAGGTTTAAATAATAAAATATTTATGGATTTATTATTATACCATGGTCAAGGTTTGGATTTTTATTATTGTTACTAGTGTAGGAGCACCTGGGCGAATATGCAATCTTGTATCACCAGAAACATGGTTGATTTAGTTTTGTTTACTTTTTTTTTAGTTTGTGGTTTTTTTGTGGTTTTATAGTTTGGAAAGTTGATATTATATGGAAGGCATATTGAAATTACATCTTCGATGACAAAATGTCAAGTATTTCAATTTTCAATTTTCAGTTCAATTATTTTTTATTTGTCCAAAATATTAATCTAGTATTAAAAGGGGAGACAAAAAGTTCATGGGTGAATTTGAAAGATAAAAACAAAATAGATGAAGGGTTGCAGGAGAAATAAAGGGGGTGTGAGGTAGTGTGGAGGGCGACGTAGGTGGGAAAGGAGAGTTAAAACAAAAACAAATGAAGTAAAGATTGCAGAAAAAAAAACAAGAGGAAAAGACACACCAAGTTGAGTCGCCTAGGCAGTTGTAGTGGAGAAAGAGGGTCAAACAAACAAGAGAGATAGGGGAGGCTACCAAGTCAAGGAGGAGCAAAGGTTACTAGTTGTTGAAAGAGTTGCTCATGCCATGTAACATGGAAAACCATAAATAAAGTTGCAGTTAGAAAATGCACAAGAAACGATGAGCAAGTTGCGCCTCACAAAGGATTGAAAAGGTTAAAAATTGTAAGCCAATTATATGGGAGGAATCGAGGTTCATCTAGGGAATACAAAATTGTAAGCAAAGGAAAGAGAATGAGTATAGTATGACAAATGGAAAGGGTCAAACAAGTCTAGGTAGAGAGTAGGAATAAATAAAAGAAACAACCATAAAGCAAAGGGGGTCAATATAGTCACCTATATTGGAGGCAAATCAGACTGGTTAGTGGAGAGAAGGTCATGCCATAAAGTTTAGCAAATAATTAAAGTGAAAGCCATAACATAGACTATCTTGAATCTTGTTGGTTGAAACTTACAAAATCAACTATGTATTTTCCTATAGATCAATAAATTGAACTTGAAACCAAATTTTTGGGAGTTATGAAATTTTGAGTAAAAATTGAAGTATTATGCATGCAGTAGTTCATTGGAGTGAAATTGAATTTTCGTTTATAATTCTGTGAAAGTTTTGATTAGAATTTTAATTGCAAATAAGATTTTCAAATTAAAATTGTGAGGGCTACAAAATTCAACCGTATGGTAAGGCTCTTGAATTTCAAGTTCTGCACCATTTGGTATCAAAGCCAAAAAATATTTGGGAGGTTGCAGTAGTGTTAAGGGAAGGAACCCTGGAAGAAATTTTTGTGGGTGAGTGTGAAGGTGAGGAGACCCACGACTGTAGGGAGCCTGTCAATATGGCACAAAGAGGACATGGGTGAAGAGGACCAAGTATTGGACTACAAAATAATGATAATATGATAGTCATGGAAATGTTGAGAGGTATCATAACAAGATTGGATGCGGTGGAAGTAGTGCAATGAAGGGGGATACCTGTGGTAGATGTTAGTGATGAAGAAGATGAGATTGAAGCACCAAAAATTAATTTTGAGGATGATGATGATGGAGTGGAAGGTATATTTTCAAAAGCAAAGGCGAGGATCAACAATAAGCCGAGAGTGGAAACTTATAAATACAATAGAAGTTTGAACCCTAAATATTTAATTGATTGGATATTAGAAATGGAGAAGTATTTTGACTATGAGTCGATAAAGGACCCAAAAAGAGTGAAGTTTGCTTGCACAAAGTTGAAGGGACATGTGTCATTGTGGTGGGATCATGTGCAAATTGATAGATAATGAAGAGGCAAGGATATTAGAACTTGGGACCAAATGATAGCAAAGATGAAGGCTCAATTTCTATTGAGGGATTACCAAATAAGTTTGTTTCAAAAAATACAAAATCGAAGCAAAAAAAATTAAGTGTGCAAGCTTATATCGAGGAGTTTTACAAGTTGAATATTTGGGTTGGATGTGTGGAGGATGATGCAAAAAAAGTCTCAAGGTATATAAATGGATTGAAATATAACATTCAAGATGAATTGGATATGTTGCAAGTCCATATGGTGGAAGAGGCATATCAATTTTCTTTGAAGGCTGAAAAGAATTGTCACAAAGACATTGAGATAATACAAGAGGAAGATTAAGGTATATCATGCAAAGTGAACTAACATGTAATAGCAAAGGAAAACAAGTTTTTGAGGAGGCAAATGACACTTCATGCAAGGATGAGTCAAGTCAAAACAACAAGGGAAGAGGCTATTCCAGACAATGATAACTTTAAAAAACCTCCCTCAAAAGAAGATATAAAATCCTGACAAATCTATCATTTTTCAATGAAAAAATATTAATATCTATTGGTGAATCTTTCCTTTTTTTCTTTTTTTAAATATTAATTTTGTTGGTGATTTTTTTACATCAGTAAAATTTTATAGAAATTTTCGGTGAATCTTAAAAAAAAAAGGAAAATGTATTAATTATGATCACGAATCCATCAAATCTAAAAATAATTCTCATGGAAAAGTAGGGGCTTGTGGGTGGAAATTATTGATGGGTTTAAGGGGTAGACTCTAATATTTACTTGTTATCATTGTTTTAAAATATAATATAATGGCCCTCATTGTATTCTGCAAGGTAAATATACCCACAATATGTAATTCTCATGGGTCTCAAAATTGATTTTAGATCATTGATCTAATGACCCTCGTTGTACTCTATGAGGTAAAATGTGCCCACAATCTATAATGCTCATGAGACTCAAAATTGCGGGGGCCCCATGACCATTACGAATCGTGGGTACATTTTACCCTATGGAATAGAACAAGGGCTATTAGATTATATTATAAATCAATGGTGGAAACTAAAGATTAGAAATATGGTCCTAAAACAACTAATAATTATGATATATTATTAGTGAATTAGTATGATTTCTACTATAATTTATAAAATTTATAGGAATATGATCTAATCATGTATTAAATATTGTGGTGAATTTTTGAGTTAATTTTTTTAATAAAATAAATTCTTTGGCGATTTAAATAAGACTATAATATTTTTTTGTAAAAATGTGGTGATTCAAGTCACATTATAACTCAAACTATTAGCCAATTTTGGATTCCCAAATTTCAACTATTAGCTAATTGGTGAATATTAGCCACTAAAAAAATCACTAATTCCAAAAGAGGTGGAGGAAAGGGATTTGGAGGCACATGTTACCAATGTGGAGAGGTTGGACATAGGGCCTTTGAATGCCCTAAAATACAAGACTCTAGTAGGAAGAGTGCAACAAATAACTATGCAACACAAGCTGATGAAGAGAGTGTAAATTCCCCAAAGCAAGTAGAAGAGCTCGAACATGGAGTCATTGATGTTGAATAGATTTCTTTTGAAACCAAAAAAAGAACAACCAAAGCAAATAAAAAGACAAAGTTTATTCCGAACGGTGTGAAAATCAAGTGGCAAGTGTTGTAGAATAGTTGTGGATAGTGGAAGTACTGATAATTTGGTCTCACAAGAGGTGGTAGAGAAGCTGCAATTGAAAAGGACAAGACATCCAAATCCTTACCGAGTCACTTGATTGCAAAAGGATCATCAAATTTTGGTAAATGAACAATGCTTGGTTCAATTTCAGATTGGTAATTATGTTGATGAGGTGTTGTATGATGTGATGCCCATGGAAACTTGTCATGTCTTTTTGGGTAGACCATGGTAGTATGATAAACATGCAATGTATGATGGTTGGACAAATATGTATATCGTCACAAAGGATGGAAGGGAGTATCATTTGAGTCCATTGAAGGACAAGGAGAAGCAAATGAGGGATAGTTCATTGATTTGTTTTCATGCTAGTGAACAAGTTGTGACAATAGCCAGTAAGTTTGGGAGCAACCCAACAATAGTTTATGAGAAGAGGATTTTGAGCGAGTTCAAGAAAAGTGATGAAGATTTGGTGCAACATTTGCATGAGGAAGAGAAAAATAATAAGGGGCAACCAAATAATTGTAAAAGGAGTGAAGAGAGACGAACAGGGAAACATAAATCAACATTGGAACAATATACTCGCTTGTACAATAAGTCTAAAACGAATCTTTGTCATTTGGAAGAACTAAGTGGAGGTGACCATCAAAGTGACTATAGGTTGTAGCTTAATTAATGAAGGAAAGTGAAAGAGGGACAAGGTGAAGAGGCTATGATTAGTGGAAAAAAGAAGAAGTTGATTGATGAAGAATAAATTTGGATAAGAAATGAGCATGGAATCACCATTCAAAGCTTCTGAAAATGTTCATGAGTTGTAGCCTCACGAAACATTTCTCCTACTCGGTGTGTTTGACGTAGGAGCAACTGGGTGAATATGTAATTCTGTATCACCAAAAACATGGTTAATTTAGTTTTGTTTGCCTTTATTTAGTTTGTGGTTTTTGTTGTGGTTTCGCTAATTGATCTTATTTGGGAGGCAGATTGAAATTACATTTTGTCATCTCGAATTGGCAAAATGTCTTATTTCATTTTCCAAAGTTCAGTTCAATTATTCTTGATTTGTCCAAAATATTAATTAGGTTCTAAAAGGGGAGCCAAAAAGTTCATGGGTGAATTTGAAATATAAAAACAAAATAGATGAAGGGTCGTAGGAGAAATAGAGGGGGCATGAGATAGTGTGGAGGGCGGTACAAGTGAGAAAAGGAGAGTTAAAACAAAAACAAACGAAGTAAAAGATTACAGGAAAAATTAGAGGAAACGACACGCCAAGTTGAGTCACCCAAACAACTGCACTGGAGAAAGATGGTCAAACAAATGAGAGAGATAGGGGAGGCCACCAAGTCAAGGAGGAGCAAATATTACTAGCTATTGAAAGAGTTATCCACGCCATGTAACATGGAAAACCATTAAATAAATTTGTAGTTGGAAAACGCATATAAAAAAATGAGCAAGCCACGCCTCACAAAGTACTAAAAAGGTTAAAAATTTCAAGCCAATTACATGGGAGGAATCGTGGTTCATCCAAGGAATTAAATTTTTTAAGCAAAGGCAAGATAATTAGTATAGTATGATAGATAGAATGGGTCAAACAAGTCTGGGTAGAGAGCAGGAATAAAATATAGAAGCAACCATAAAGCAAAGGGGGTCGATATAGTCACCTATATTGGAGGAAAATCAAAGTGGTTAGTGGAGAGGAGATCACACCATGGAGTTTAGCAGACAATTATAGTGAAATCCACAATGTAGATTATCTTTAATCTTGCTACTTGAATCTTGTAGAATAAACTATGTATTTTCTTGTAGATCAATAAATTGAACTTGAAACCAACTTTTTGGGAGTTATTAAATTTTGAGTAAAAATTGAAGTATTGTGCTTGTAGTAGTTCATTGGAGAAATTAAATTGTCATTGATAATTTTGTGAAAGTTTTGATTGGAATTTTAATTGACAAATAAGATTGTCAAATTAAACTTGAGGGTTGCAAAATTCAATCATTTGGTAAGGCTCTTAAATTTTGAACTGCACTAGTTACTTATTTGATCCCTACTCACCGCACTTAGATTATTCATTCTTGCTATACCATGGATTCTCTTTCCCCTTTGTATTTATTATCTATACATGCACAATGTGTTAATTTTAATGCATTTGTATATTGTGTGGAATACAATCCTTCCATCCTTAATGATTTCAACCTTTTTTATCATATGGTTGAGGGTTAGTTTTTGGTTGAAACATTATTTCATCAAGTGGGTGTTTTATGTCCTTCATAGAGTTGGTTATTTCTTTTCCTTCCATTTTGAATACACTCACTTAACTTGTTTATGTAACTCATCCCAATTCTTCTTATTTTATGGTTGGTGCTAGTGATGCTCACGAGCATGATGTTGTTTTCCTTTGGTCATTTTTCTTTTGCATGCTTTTAATGTACTTTTTATGATGGATATTGATGAGGTAACTCTATTTTAGAGTAAGATATCCATGGATGATGGTTTATGTGATACAACTACCCCTTCCTTAACTATTCATGATAATTTTGAGCCATGCGATGCTATTTATCCTATATATAATAAAAATCCTACTTCTATATCCTTAGGTTCATGTTCTCTTAATGTTGCATCTTATGACGTTCCTATATATAGTACTTTAAATGAGTTACATTTTTCTACACATGATGATGATGTGCCTATGAAAGCTATTTCTTTATCATCCCATAATTTTATATTACATTACAGTTTATTAAGCGGTCACACTTGTTCTTCCCATGGTGCGGTTAGTGACACTTTATTGGTCAGTGACATTATTGATGATGATAATATGATTCATGTTTCCAATGTACACACTATTTATAATTTTATACTATTTACATTTAGTGATTTACCTCTCATTCCTATGGATGTATATGGGGTCTACGCGTCATGCAACACTAATAATGATCAAGTCTCTTATTATTTCCAAGTACCTTGATCAATTATTTTGAAAGGATACTCTAAAACTTGTGTGGTTGATAATGATTCTTTTCTTTCTATCATCTCAATTATATTTTAATTTGGCCTTTTGTTCAATAATTTCTTGCTACAATTTTTCTTCTTTCATTCTCCATTCACTTGAAATGCATTATGTTTTATTTCACGTTTCATGTATTTTATGTTTAATATTTCCCCACTCAAGGATATTTACTTTACTTTCATTGCCTTCTATTTTGATGATGGTGTTCTTCCATGATTATTCTTGTGATCCATGTGCTTGTAATGTTCACATATTATTGGTACACGATTAACACTATTACATTTTATGCTCTCATGATCTTATCTTACAATGGTTACATGTTTATTTCATGCTTTCATGCTCTTATCTAATAATTCTAACATGCTAGTTTATACTTATTACTCATATAATGTGATGCCATGATTGTGCTACATGCTCATGGTTACACTTATCATGTATGCTTGTACATGTTTTATCAATATTTTTCATGATGACATCTCATAGTACTTTAAGATTACTTGCATATAATCCTTGTTTGGGGAAACATTGGGGGCATTGTGCTTACATTTTTCACACAATCTTATTTATGAAATGTTCATAATTATTACACTTTACATGATATCTTTACTTTTATCTTCTCCCTTGATTCCTTATATCCTTTACATGCAACCAATTGGAGGGGATACACATTATCACTAAGATGCATTCATCTTTTATGATTATAGTTTTAGTAGTTGAGCTAGCTGTTTTTCCCAAAAGGAACACCTATTCAAGAAACCGCTACCATACCAATTAAGGACCAATGAAAGGCTATTAAATCATGTTATGATTCTTGAGGGAAGATGCTGGACATGTTTCAACAATCTCCCCCTCAATGTTACCCGAGGGGGTTCAAACTTGCAACCCTACTTTGATACCACTTATTTGGAGTTGAGTTAGCTATTTTCCCAAAAGACACACTTGTTCAAGAAGTCGTTACCATCCCAATTAAGGACCAACAAGAGGTTGTTAAACCACTTCACGAATCTTGAGGGGAGATGCTGGACAAGTTTCAACATACAGTGGTAGGATTCATGCCACTTTTGACTTCATAACTTTATAACTTCATGATTTCTCGTACTTGCATGCCATCTTCACTTTGTTCCATTTCACTTTCATGGCTTCATGCTATTTTAGTTTTATGGTTATAGTTATAATGACTCTCCAATAGTTGTACATCACATGGTCATAGTTATAGTGGTCCAGGGGATGCCACACATTGATCTTGTTTGGTTACAATAACTTGTTAGAATTACTACACCATACTTTGCTATTGGGAGCGTAGTTAAAATGGTCTATTGAGAAATTTTATACCTATTCCTTTACTAATCAAATGTTCCTTGCTTTGTGTCATCTTTAAAGTGACTTTTTGTACTTTTCTTGAGATCATTGACATTGTTAAGCAATTATGTTAGTGGCTATATTTCAAATGATTGTTATATGCCACTCTTTTGATTTTATTTACTTTTGTAGGTTTTAGATGGAGTATTGATTGCAAGAAGAATGCATTGAAGAAATATGAATATCCATATCTTTTTAGGAGTTTTGGAAATATTTTAATATCTTTTATGAGTATAAAATATTTTAATTTCGTGTTGACCACTTACTTTACTTTGACATGCATCTTCATAGTAGTTCACATGCAAGTTTGAGTGAGGGTAAAATGTTATGCATCTTATAATTTTTCCCATTGTCTTACACTCATTTTAACTTGATTTGTCCTTTGTACAATAACTAGTGTACAAGTGACAAATTTAAACACAAAAGTTAGCAAATTAGCTAGGCCTTGAATGATCTTGAGTTCTAACGTCTTAATAATTTGGAGTCAATTTACATATTGCCCATTCCCCAACTTAGATCAATTATGTGATAGTAAGTTAACATTTGTATTTTTAATTTAATTTTTAAAATTGGGCCCGTCATCTTCTAATAATCATTACTCATCGATTCAAGTAAAAAACATTTTAAATTATATTCTAGGGTGTTACATAAAAGTACAAGCTCTAAATCATTTCAACATATTTAGGGATGGTTTGAATGTCCAAGAGCTCTTACTCATTACTTGTTACATCCTTTCTGGTGCACATTTGAGCATTCATTGTTACAATAACATCTATATATTTAACAAAAAATAGGCACATTACATGGTTGCTTGCTATGTTCAATCTTTTTTTAGAAATTGTTAAATTGATTCACTTAAGGGTTTGACAAAGGAGACCACGATCTCACTTAGTAAACTCCTCGAAGGTTTTTATAAATATCACCAATCACTCGTTGTAGGTTTAGATATCCATGCAAACCATTTCCAAATCATAGAACATAGTAGGTCAATTTCACACACAAATGGATGATTTTACTAGATCCATATTGATTATGCGATGCAGTTTCATATCACCATGAAATCAACCCATATATTTTAATGATTGATTTTTCCATAACCAATTTATCTAACACATCACAAGACATATGATGAATCATTCTACACCATCTATTATAATAATATCAACTTTTGAACAATAACCATATTTTATTTATTTGAGTTCCCCAAATTAATTATTAAATTAATTTATTAGTATTAGTTCGAGTTCTAAAATTTAAGTTATCAATTTATTTAATTTTAATATGTTAGATTTTTAAGTCTATACCATTTATTTCTTTACAATATTTATGTTGGGATACAATATTAAATTTTCTAAACAAATCATGAGACTATAAGCTTCCAATATTCAAGCTAAATGTTTACCATTTATTACTCTTATGAAATCTCCTATTTATAAAAAAACATGTAAATTTTCTTAACATCATCTAATTATAAACTAAAACATAATTGAAATAAAAAAAAAAAAATATTTAAGTAAATAAATAATTTTTATGTAAATAAAGATAAAATAATTCTAAAATAAAATAAAAATTATAGATAAAATAAAACAATTCTATAAATAAATAAAATAATTCATTTTTCAAATAAAATAAATAAATTTAAGGTATCTATTCTCATGAAGATACATTCTAAATTGAAGGTGTCTATTACTCAGATTTGTTAAAAGTCAAATCTTCAACGGTTTTGTTTGAAGAGGAGAAGATTGGTAAAACGGCAAGTTACTTGTCCCAATTACACAGCAGAAGAAACGAAATCAGCAAAAAGATTGAAAACAACAACAGGTAGTTTGGCGCGACTGTTTCCGGTTTCATCTCTTGAATCCCATAGACTGTCTTGTGAACTTAATTAAAATCATTAATTCATTCATTCTCCCTAATAAGAAGTGTGTAAATCTCATGTCGATAATGCTTTATTCACTTTTAAATGGCTTAACGTATAAACGTTACATGAGGTACCCAGGGTATATAAAATGTCTTCAAACTTAAACCTCCAAAGGAGAACATATATGCTACCTAGATTCTCTACAAGAAGTTAATACTCTGTTGCAGAGTGGCAGCCGAACAAACCAGGAATAAACAGCAAATGGATATGGACATGGATATGGGTGTTGAAGGGGTTTCTGTTCCGAGGCGATTAGGACTGACCAACACCATCCAGGCCAGCTTTGGAGCCCCTGACGACCCTGACTATATTTTCGACATTGTGGCCAGGTATTGTGCTGCCGTCTTCATCTTTTCATTATTTTCTCTGATAGTGAACAATAAAAACTTCATAAACCCACTTGGGTAACACTTGAAAAGTAAAGGGAAACGCGCTGAGCCGAGTTTTTGACACCACAGAATATAGAAGTGAAAGGGCGGTTATGAAAATTGAAATCATAACCACTGTTTGGGAGTTGCCACCTACTAAAATGTAGGCACTTCAGCAGCCCTAATTCTTCAGATTATTGTATAAAAATGAATGGAATGAAATGATTTTAGTAACGCCCACTGAAACAAAAATATGTATTGGACCACAGAGCTAAACCTGAGTTTTACTGCAATCTTTAAGTGTTTCAAGAGTGAATCATCAACATCAAGCTCAAATCCAGTGCTCTATAACTTTGTTTTGGAGGACCTTCTGTTGTTAATCTTGATTTGCAACTCTCCTCTGCTTTTTCAAGTCTCGCCTCTTCAAGAGTGCAGGCATAGAGTCCACCTTTTGAGGTGTCGGCGAACTTGGGGTGGATGCGAGTATATGCAGTGTAATTCATCACTAAGTGCCATTCCATTTCTACTATCCAAAAGTGTAAGAGAGACATAATCTCTTTTCTTATTCTTCCTTGGATGTTGTCTATTGACCAGTTTAGTATTTAGGATGGATTGTCATGCACACAGGCAATTATATGCACAATCATTCAACTGTGCTTGCATGAATCAACTCGGAGAAATGGGAGGAAGAATCTTTATAAATTGTAACCCTTTTACAAGTACCAGAAGCCAGTTTTCTTAAAAAATATCTATTTCAAATAGCATTTGTGCATATTACAGAATCTTTAGGCTTTGAAAATTCAACCATGCGGCAACTACCAACTGTATTGTAATCATATACAAAATAAGTAAAGAACTGTATATAAAATTATTATTCTCTCGCAAAACATCCATCTTAAATAGTATGTGAGCATATTGCAATCTCTTTAAGGTGGCTTAAATTTAACCACCATTTAACTACTAACCAGTGTTTCTCTGAGTTTCGGCACAAGGAATTGTGTTTCAGGGATGGAAAATTTTTTAATCAGATTTTGGAGATGGCAGGGAGACAGCAATTAAAATAATTAAAAAAAAAGTTTAAAAAATAATAAATAAATAAATCTTAAAGTAAGCTAAAAGATTCTGAAATTTTAATCATCCTGGAGACTATTTTTTACTAATCAATCAAAAGAGATGTAAAATTGTAATCTATAATGAAAACAGTTACAAAAGACAAAATTTGCAACCTATGCTGGTGTTTTTGGTTGATAATGCCATCAGATTTCATAAGAGCTGCAGCAAGCTGCTCCATATCATCTAACATGCCTATACTTTGATATGACCTATAATATTTACTAGAAAAGACAATCTTTAAAGTACAAGGATGATTCATAATCATACAACTTGGCTGTAACAACCAATTATCAACATAAAATCTAAATGCCACTTTGGTATGAACAAAGGCTTGATATTGAAGGATTTGCATGATGACTTCCAAAGACACATTTTGACAAAATATTGTTTCTTTGTTATTCAGTCACCATTATAGAACTCCGGAAAGCAGTTCTATAATGTTTTGAGTGTAGGTTCCCACAGAATCTGTAAGTGTTAAATCAGTGTTTCGCAGAGTTTTGGAGATTAGATTTTATGTTTTAATTTTTTTTTTTAAAAATAATTGGGTTTTATTTTGTTTTAATTTAAAATAAATGCAGGGGGATGGGGTTGGCCTTATGACCCCAAGATGATTGAGAGATGCTAGGAATGTGAGGTTGTCCCCAAAATGATGTGAAAAAATGGGAATGTCTCCAAATTTTTATTTTTTTGGACAAGGGGAACATCATGAAGTCCTTGAAACATCCTCAAATAGGGGGACATCTCAAAATCTTTGGGAATGCATCCCTAGGGAATGCAACCACTATATATATATATATGATGCTGGTTCATACACTGCATTGCTTGGATCCAGTTCCAATTCGAACCTGGTCCAGATTGTGGGCCAATTCGGGTGGGGATTTTGTTAGGGTACTTCATTTGGATTGTGGGTTTGTCTTAGATGAACTCAGGTGAACTTGTAATGTTTCTAGAGGAATCCAATTGAACTTGTCATGCCCCCCATGTGGAATGAGCCGACTTCTCTACTTGGAGGGAAAATAGGGTTTTTCAACACTACTCTTATTTGAAAATTTAAAATAAAAAGATTTATATAATAATAATATAATAATATAAATTTAAATTATTATAAATAATATTTAAATTTGAAAGTAGATATGGTTTGGCCGACCTCCTTGGGTTGGTGCTGCTACCTCATATTTATGTAGGATCTTTTGCTATGAGAGATTATCATGGTTGATAGAGTATAGTTTGGCGATCATGTAGGGACGACACCCTCTGCAAGGTCTAGTGCTGGTGAGACGAAAATCCCACTAGTGCCTGTCCTCTTTCGACTCCTTTGCATATTAAATTATCTTTTTGATCACAGTCTTCCTTCGTTCCAGGACTTCATGTGAGCTCGGGAGTAATCTACAGTGAGAGAAAGGTGAGTAACAGGAGGTTGAGCCCCCTTTATGGGGTGGCGAAGCCTTGAAGCTTTTGCCACGATTTGTACCACTCTCGCGGTGATAGAAGCCGTAACCATCCCGCAAAAGGCATTGAGAGTTAGATAAGATTAGGGAGGCGCCATTTCCAAGCGCCGAGCTACTTTGCCATATCATTCCAGTGACCACCAAAGTGTCTGCTCAATTGCATTTCCTTGAATCTGTGTGACTAGTAATTACTGTGCATTCATATTGTGTCTGTGCCAAGTATTTCCGAAGCTACTTCAGATGCATTGGTAATCTGAGATCATTGAAGTTTGAAAGCATTTCTAAGGTAGGAGTTATCCTTGTTTTTTGAGCCTGTTATTGTCTATCAGGAATATTGGAACTTACCCAAAACATTGATTCCATTGCTAACAACGGATTGGGATACAAATTGGACTTTCTTGTTGCTTTAATTATTTTACTGTGGATGCACAAATTGAGTTTGGTTATTATAATGTAATTTTGGATTGCACATCATTGCTGCTGCTTAAACATTAATAGACTTTATGGTGGCTGTATTGAAGTTGGTGTTTCTCAATTTACTTTTCCAATCTCTGTTTTGGTACTTGGTATATTTTAGTGGTATCAGAGCTTGGCTTCCTACCAGCCTGTCTACCTTTTCATGAGCGATAGGGACCTGAGATATCATCTCAGAGAGAAGAAGAAAGCCATGGGGGACAAGGAAGATGATGGACAACAATTTCTCAAGGAATCCAGGGAGTTCCAATCTAGTATGAAGGAAACCATGGTAGAAATGGTCCAATTGTTGAGAGGGTTGAACCAACAACTGGGTGCTGGTAAAGTAGTGCAAAATGGTATTGAGAGCGGCAACTCAGGTATAATAAAACCAACAACATGCACTAAGTTCTTCAAGGCAAAGTTCCTGGACCAAGGGGCAAAAAATGAACCAGAAGTATCGCCTGAAGAAGAGGATGAAATTGCCAGATTGCATAACGAATACCATGCTCTAAGTGTAGCTATTCGCCGAGATATGATCTTCATAGAATTCAATGACATGAAGACAAGAAGATGGCATACAAGGAGAAGGTATGAAGATAGGAAGGACATCCAACATTGCTTGGGAAAAATCACCATCCCAGTTTTTGATGGTTCTAGCAGTTCATCAGTAAGGGCTTGGTCACAAAAATCGGATACATATTCTCTTTGAATCCCATGTATGAAGAAGAGGCCATCAAATTTGCAACCTCACATCTTGAGGGTTTGGCCCACAAATGTTGGTATCATGGTATGGTGACACAAGGCCACAATTCCATCAAAACATTGGAAGAATTCAGTTAGAGGTTAATGGAGATTTGATAAGAGGGATCCAAAAATTCATTTTCGGGAATTAGCACAGTTGAAGCAAGAAGGTAAAGTGGAGAATTATGTTGCTGAATTTGATAGATTGACAATTATGGTCCTAAATGTGACAGAAAGAAGGCTAGTCCTCTTTGTTGGAGGCCTATTTGAACCTCTCAGAGGTTTGGTGAAGGCATTGGATTCTAGCTCACTACAAGATGCCATAAGGAGAGCTTTGAACTTGGAAGACTCATCTATGAAGGGCAGATCATACTCCAAAAAGGCACCAATTGTTGTGACCAAGAAGTTTCCTCAAAGAGACTTTCCTCCTCCAAGGGTGGTACCACCCAAACCTAACCCATCGGGTATGTTGAGGAATGAGCTCCGAAGGAAGAAGTTATGTTTTGGTTGTAAGGCACCATGGCAGCGAGCTCATCATTGCTTGGGGAAGGGACAAATACATTACATTGAAGTAGTTTCTGATGAGGACTCCAAAGAGGAAGTTGCTGATCCAGAACTAATAGTGATTGAAGAAGAGCATGAAACCAAAGAGGAGGGGTATCTAGGAGGAACCCTTGCAACCCTATCAGGAGCACCAAGGTATCATTCATTTCGGGTCAAGGGAGTCTTATAGGGGCAGCAAGTGAATGTCTTGATTGATAGTGGGGCTACCCACAATTTTATTGATGAGAGGTTGGTAGCTAGATTGGGATTGAAGACAAATGACTTTGAAGGATTTAATGTCACAGTGGCTGATGGCTACACCCTTCCATGCAATCGAAAGATTCATCAACTGAATTTGACTCTTGGTGGTCATAAGATGAGAGATGACTTCTATGTGATCGGCATAGGTGACACCAAGATGGTTCTTGGAGTGCAATGGCCGCACTCACTTGGAGAATACATGCAAAATTACCAAACAATGGAGTTTAAGTTCAAATCTAACGGGAAGGAGGTAGTCCTTTGCGACCTCTCCAATGGAGGCCCTATGGTGGTTTTAGTTAAGTGTATGGAGAGAGCATTTCGTAGAGATCAAGTTGCTTGGGCAGTTGAATGCTTGTTCACAGATACACAACCTTCCAAGGAAGGGAAGACCTTTCATGTTGACATTCAACCCATCTTGGAGAGTTACAGCAAGGTCTTTGATGATATACCTCATGGTCTACCTTCTGGGAGGGGTTTTCAACATGTGATTGAGCTTGAGGAAGGGGCCAAACTAGTCATCACTACACCCTACCGTCATCCGCGAGCATATAAGGAGGAGATAGAGAAAACAATCAAGGAGTTACTTGACATGGGGCATATACGTCCGTGCTCTAGCCCTTTCGCCTCATTAGTGGTGTTGGTCAAAAAGAAGGACATGACATTGAGGATGTGCATTGACTATAGAGCCCTCAACAAGAGGACAACAAAAAATCGCTACCCCATTCCTAGGATTGATAATTAATTTATGAGCTTCATGGTGCAATATATTTCTTTAAGATTGACTTGCGTCCAGGGTATCATCAAATAAGAATGAGGGAAGAAGATGTGCACAAAACGACTTTCAGGTGTCACTATGGGCACTATGAGTTCTTGGTCATGCCATTTGGGTTAACTAGTGCCCCCGCTATCTTTCAGTCATTTATGAACTAGGTATTCATTCTACAATTAAGGAAGTTTGTTTTGGTTTTCTTTGATGACATCTTGATCTATAGTAGGACATGGGAGGATCACTTGAAGCACATAGATGAGGTGCTTGGCATACTGGAGCAGCATTCATTTCATGCCAAGATGTTAAAATGTGAGTTTGAATTGATTGAAGTTTTGTATTTGGGGCATAAGATTAGTGCTCAAGGGGTTAGCGTCGATGAGGAGAAGATCAAGGCAATCCAGGATTGGCCTAGACCAAGGAATTTGTCATAGTTGAGAGGTTTTGTGGGTTTATGCAGCTACTATAGGAGATTTGTAAAAGGGTTTTCACAACTTGCAGCTCCATTGACCAATTTGACGAAGAAAAGAGCATTCTCTTGGAGCCCTACATCACAACAAGCTTTTGATAAGCTTAAGGAGGTAATGAGTTCATGCCCTGTTTTGGCTATTCCAAATTTTTCACTTCTTTTTGTACTTGAGTGTGATGCTTCAAGAGAGGGTATAGAAGCAATTTTGATGCAAAACAAACATCCTATAACATATGAGAGTAGGAAACTCAAGGATTTAGAAAAAGGATTTCTCTATTTATGACAAGGAGATGCTAGCTCTCATGCATGCCCTTGCCAAATTCAAACAGTGCCTAGTTTGTGGGAAATTTGTGGTGAAGACGGATCGTAACAGCCTCAAGTTCTTCCTCAATCAACGTGATTTGAATGATAGGTAGCAAAAATGGGTAAGCAAACTCCAAGCTTATGATTTTGATATTGAATATGTGAAAGGAAAGAACAATGTAGTGGCCGATGCACTCTTTAGGAAGCCTTATTTTTGCTTTATATCTGATATATCTGCTGATTGGAAGGCTGCCATAATAGCGGAATATGCCAAAGATTCTTTTGCTACTGATATTCTAGAAGGGAAATTGCTTGATGATAGATTCAAGATCATTGAAGATTTCATCCTCCACAAAGACCGTGTTTATCTTATATTAATATCAAGGGAGAAAGAGAGGATTATGAGGGCTTGTCATGATACTCCCCTTGCTGGTCATCTAGGTTTCTACAAGACATACAAGCAAGGGAGCGTTTCTCATGGAAGGGACTAAAGAATGATGTATTGCAGCATGTTAGAGAGTGTGTGGTGTGCCAACAAAACAAAATCGAGCATATCTTTCCAGCTGGTTTGTTGCAGCCCCTACCCATTCCAAATTAGAAATGGGAAAGCATCTCCATGGATTTCATTATAGGGCTGCCTAAGGTTCAAGGTAAGGATTATTGTATTTATGTGGTGGTTGATACTTACAAAGTATGCTCATTTTCATGCCATTACTTCAGAATTTAAGTCTCCACAAGTGGCTGATCTGTTCTTTAGAGAAATATTTAGACTTCATGGGTTGCCCAAGAACATTGTGAGTGACAGGGACAACAGATTTATCAGTTTATTTTTCCAATTTTTTTTTCATATAATTCACACGGAATTGACCCCAAGCACTAGCTACTAGCCACAAACATATGGGTAAACGAAAATCATGAACAAATGGATTGAGGGCTACCTAAAAAACTATGTCATGGGGCAGCAAACATCATGGATAAAGTGGTTGCATTTGGAGAAGTTTTGCTACAACACCATGCATCATATGTCTATTGGTATGACCCCCTTCAAAGCTCTTTATGGTTATGATGCCACCTCATTGATGGATTTGATTCTTACCAATAGTAGAGTTCCTAGAGCTAAGGATGTGGTACAACAAAGAATGGATATCTTGCATTCTCTTAAGGAAAACTTGCAACAAGCTCAAAACCAACAGAAGATGCATGCAGATCGGGATAGGACAAAGAGAGTTTTTGAGGTTGATGACATGGTTTATTTGAGGTTGCAGCCTTATAGACAGTCTACCCTCAAGGGGAATGGTGCGGAAAAGTTGAAGCTAAGATTCTATGGTCCCTATTGGATTGTGAGGAGGATCGGGGAGGTTGCTTATGAGCTCGAATTACCATAGGGTAGTAGGATCCATAACACTTTTCATGTGTCATGCCTAAAAAGGGCACTTGGATGGCAGATTGCACCTTCAGTAGAGCTGCCTCCTCTTGATGATGATGGCAAATTGATACTCGAGCTTGAGACAATGCTGGATGTGAGGGAGAAAAGGCTGAGGATCAAGGTCATTCCGGAGTACTTGGTAAAATGGAGGAATCTTCCAATTGAAGATGCAACATGGGAAGGTGTGGAGATTTTCGAGCATCTGAACTTAAAGTTGCTTGAGGGCAAGCAACACCTAGGCGGGGAAGACTATCATGTCCCCTATGTGGAATGAGTCGACCTGTCTACTTGGAGGGAAAATAGTGTTTTTTTTCAACACTACTCTTATTTGAAAATTTTAAATAAAAGGTATTATATAATAATAATATAATAATATAAATTTAAATTATTATAAATAATATTTAAATTTGAAATTAGATATGGTCTGGTTGACCTCCTTGGGTTGGCGTTGCTACCTCATATTTCTTTAGGATCTTTTGCTATGAGAGATTATCATGGTTGATGGAGTACAGTTTGGCGATCACGTAGGGACGACACCCTCTGCAAGGTCCAATGTTGGTGAGAAAAAAACCCCACCAACACCTGTACTCTTTTGAATCCTTTGCACATTAAATTATCTTTCTGATCGCATTCTTCCTCCGTTTTAGGACTTCATGTGAGCTCGAGAGTAATCTATTGTGAGAGAAAGGCGAGTAACAGGAGGCGGAGCCCCCTTTCTGGGGTGGTGAAGCCCTGAAGCTTCGACCAGAATCTATACCACTCTCGCGAACTATCAAGGAGAACACGAGTAGGTGATAGAAGTCGTAACCATCCCACAAAAGGCATTGAGAGTTAGACGCGATTAGGGAGGCTCCATTTCCAAGTGTCAAGCTACGCGCCATATCATTCCAACGCCCACCGAAGTGTCTGCTCAATCGCATTTCCCGAATCTGCCCAACTGGTAATTACCGTGCATTCATATTGTGTTTGCACCAAGTATTTTCGAAGCTGCTTCAGATGGGTTGGTAATCTGAGATCATTGAATTCTGAAAGCATTTATAAGGCAAGAGTTATCCTTGTTTCTGAGCCTGTTATTGTCTATCGGGAATACTGGAACTTACCTGAAACATTGATTCCATTGCTAACAAAGGATCAAGATACATATTGGACTTTCCTGTTGCTTTAATTATTTTACTGTGGATGCGCAAACTGAGTCTGGTTATAATAATGTAATTTTGGATTGCACATCATTACTGCCGTTTAAACATTAATAGACTTTACAATGGCTGTATTGAAGTTGGTGTCTCTCAATTTACTTTTGCAGTCTTTGTTTTGGTACTTGGTATATTTCAGAACTGAAGGCAAATCTGAGAGCCCTAACTCTAAACCTAGGATTCCATTTAGACTTATGGTTAGGGCTCTTTGTAACAACCACCCCTGACTTTTTTTTTTGATTGTTTTTGACAAATGTAATGTGTTTGCCGATATGTTCTTGTTTGTCTTGTTCACATGTTTTCATCAATGCATAACATACATAGGAAACATTGCATAGAAAGGAAATAACTGAAAAATAGCATTGTTTTTCACATAGAATCATAACATATCATAAAGGCAAATGGAGGCCAATGATGTCAGACTTAAAGAAGTGTATTTTCATACCTGATACAATGATTTGCAGACCTGATAACAGTCAAATAATAGCAGCAAATGCTTGCAAACTCGCATCAAATGATATATACAATAGTCGCCAAATGTCCATAGCAAACTCACACCATAGGACAGCTGCACAAACTCCAAAAAAGGGCAGATTACAGGTCTATACAACAACAAACCCAATCATTCAGCACCCCCTGTATTGTCCCCACTCTAGTCAATGTCAGTAGTAGATGAGTTAGCCTATTCTTTGGATCCTCGTAGGCTAACATGTGTGGATAGGGGATCTCAGTGGCAGATGATGGTGGATATTGTCATTTCCATCCCTTCAGTTCAGTGTTGGGCTCAGTGCAGGCCTTTGCAGTTCAGTGTTTGTCATTTTTTGACGACACGTCAAAACACTGAGAATTGAGGGAGATATTAATATTTTAGTGGTCGAGTTATTTAAGTGACTTATGGAGATATTATAAAGTTATAATTTGACTTTATAATAATTAAAAGCCACTTAAAATATTATAAAGTGATGACTTAAATATTATAAAGTCAAATCAAATCAGTCGAGTTATAAAAGGTACGCCCAATTGATAAAGTGAAATTTAAAGACTATTGAAGTGACTTAAATACATTTAAATGTATTTAAATGGCAAAAATCGTGACTTCTTGGGAATCGTGCCTTTTGGGGATATAAGGAAAAAGAAGGCAAGTCGACCTCATTCAATTATGATTATTTGACATTGCTTCTTTTTGACTTCTCTGTGCATTTGTCTGAGACAAAGGTTACATTGATTTTTCACCATTGGAGAACGAGACTTCTTCAGTGTTCTGTGATTGTGAGGTTGTGAGATACCAGTTGAATTGTTGCTTTTGAGAGGGCTTCATACAGGAGTCCATTTGTGCTTCATCAGAGTTTTTCATGTTTAGTAATTATTAGCTTTCAATAAAGGAAAGGGCTTATTCTTCTGGGACGCCTTCTTTCCTCAGTTCTTTAGCATCAATAAAGGCCGTACAATTCCTTTCAGTGGCCGTACTTCTTCATTTGGAGGCGTGTTTCTCTAGCATAGGCGTTTGAAGCAGAAGGTTGAAACGCCTTTCTTTTCTTTGCATCTTGGACGCCTTGATCTCTCAAGGCCTTTGATCTAGTTTCTACGTGGGAGAAATCCAAATTTGGAGGTGTGCGTTGTTTTTCACCAGATTCAGCATTTCTTGCCTGGCATGTGCAAATCTTCTTTATTTAAATAATCTGAGGACTTTCAGGTATGTCTATTGTATAACAATTAAATTAAGAGCAACTGCAATGCTAATATAGATCTGGCAATTGATATTATTTGTTCATCTATCTTTTGGCAACATAACATGATGTTGTTGGAATGCTTCCAGGGTACTATTTCTGCAAGTTGAGGACGAAAACCCTCGTCGTTTGTAGCTGATTTCGGTGGTGAAAGATCCACCCTAGCTGAGAAAAGGTGATTCTACTTCAGGGGTCACATTGGGTATTCACGGAGTTCTGATTTCAATCTTTTGGAGGTTGAATAATGAAGATTCTCTCAGTGTTTTGATGTGGGGTTGAAGATTTTGGTGTGCTTATTGGTTTCCTTCTTTTTGGTGGTGTTTTGGAGGCGATTAGAGGCGTTTTCAGAAGTCTGATTTACATTTCCAGAATTCTGGAAACTCTCTTTTCACAATGGTTGGAAGTGCAAAATTGTTCGTAGCTCCATGGGTGATCAAGGACTCGTTCTAACTTATGGGTATTGTTGCAAAGGAATCCTCTCAGCTAGGTGCCCCATTTCAAGTATTCATTTGCAAGTTTTGGTGGAGTTATGATTTTAGAGAGCAAATTGCCCCTCCTAGGGAGCCGTGCCACTTTGGGGGTGAGATGAACCCTGCTAGTTCAACTTTACCTTTGATGCTCAAAAAGTACTGTTTCTTTGTGTTTTCACTTGTTTTTGATGAATTTTATGCAAAAACTTAGAAGTGCGCCAGGCAAGATATAGACATAAAACTGAATACAAAGGGTATTTGAGTGGCTCAAGGATGTAATGAGTACTTGTCTTATACTTGCAATATCGGATTTCTCATTTCATTTCATACTTGAATGTGATGCATTTGGAGAAGGAATTAGAGTGGTGTTGATGCAAAACAATCATCCTATAGCATTTGAGAGTCAGAAGTTAAAGGAACCAGAAAGGAGTCTCCATTTATGATAAAGAAATGCTTGTCATCATGCTTGCCTTGGCAAAATTCAAGCAATAGTTGTTGTACAACAAGTTTGTGGTGAAGACATATCATAATAGTCTAAAATTCTCTCTAAACTAGTGAGACGTTAATCGCCAACAAAAGTGGGTAAGTAAGCTCCAAGCTTATGATTTTGAAATTGAATATTTTGAAGGAAATAAAATGTATTGGTTGATACACTCTCCAGGATGCCAAGCATATGCTCCATTTATGAGATTTCTAATGATTGGAAGGACTTGTTAATGGTTGAATATGCCAAATATAATTTTCCAATGATATTTTTGATGAATAATTTAGTGATGAAAGGTTTAATGTAGTCGATGGACTCATCAGGCATAAGGAAAGAATCTTCTTGATCCTTGAATCAAAGTTAGAAAATAAATTCCTAGAAGCAGTTCATGATTCTCCACTAGCAGGACATCCAGGATTCTGCAAGGCATACATTCATATTAGAGAAAGGTTTTCTTGGAAGGCATGAAAAAAGTGCTCAAGCATGCATGTGAATGTTCCTTGTCAATAGAACAAGTCAGAGTAGACATTTCCAGTTAGGATGCTTCAGCCCTTAACCCATTCCAAAATAGAAGCGGGAGACTATATTTATGTACTTTATCATAGGACTTCCAAATCCATAGGGTAAGGATTGTATTGATGTGGTGGTGGATAGGTTAACAAATTACACACATTTCTTTTTATTGTAGTTGATTACAAGGCACCACAAGTGGCTGATTTGTTCTACAGAGAAATTTTCAGACTCCATGGGTTGCCAAAAACAATTGTGACTGTGACAACATTTTTATGTCTATTTTGGCAAGAATTCTTTTGGTTAGTGGGAATTGTACTCACAATAAGCACAAGCCACACCACCCATAAATAGATGGCCAAGCCAAAATAGTTAACAAATGGGTAGAAGGATATTTAAGTAACTATATTTCAGGAAAGCAAAAGGAACAAAGCAAATTCCTCTATTTGGGGGAGTACTACTACAATATAACACACCACATGTTTATCAATATGTTTCCTTTCAAGGCCTTGTATGGGTATGATGCTTCAACGTGTTGATTTGGTCATTTTAGATACTAGGGTGTTAGGGGCCAAAGATTTGATTCAAACAAGTCAGGACTTGTGGAAGATCCTTAAGGTACACTTACAACAAGTTCAAAATCAGTACAAACAATATTTTGGGTAGTGAAGAATTGAGAGAACTTTTGAAGTAGGGGACATGGTTTTCCTAAGATTTCAGCCTTACAAGTAGTCATCTCTTCGAATGAGTGGAGCAAAAAAGCTCAAACCACATTTTTATGGACCATATAGGATTATATAAAGAATTGGTGTTGTGACATATGAGCTAGAATTACTAGAAGGGTGCAACATCCATAATGTCTTCCATGTGTCATGCTTTAAGCAGGTGATTGGGCAGCACCTTGTACCTTCTATAGCTTTACCACCTTTGGATGATGAGGTAAAATTAATTCTTGAGCCGGAAGCTGTTATGAAAATTAGGGAATGGAAGCTAAGAAACAAAAGCACTACAAAATGCTTGGTGAGATGGAAGAATCTTCTAGAAGAAGATGCCCCCCTGGGAAGGTTTGAAGATCATTGAGCATCCAAACTTGCATTGTTTAGGGAGAAGCAATTCTAGGAGGGGAGGTTTTTCATGTCCCTATTAAAATACTGCAGCAACAAAAAAAGTAAAAAAAAACATATAAAAAAAGTAAAAAAGACAAAAAATAAAGTTGGCTGCCTAAACTCTGATAAGAAGTGGCTGCCTCAAATAGGGTAGGATAGGATTATGTTTAGATATTAAAAAATAATTAAAAAAAATGAAAGGAGGTGGCTGTGCTAAGGTTAGCAAGCACTGCCCAAGGACATGCTTATTTAAACAAGCATGGGCAGCAAAAGCATTCATTCCATGATATTGTTGCTCTTGAGCCCTCATTTGAATACTTGCTCACATAATCCTAAGGACAAAAACCCTAAGGATTACTTGGGATACAAGGATGGAAACCCATGGGCATCTCAAACAAAGTTTGGGGATGAAAACCCTTAGCCTTCCAGTTGTTAGTTCCAGTTTAGGAATTGCACAGAGTCTAAAGGTTTAAGAATAATTCAGTTTAACAATTTCAGTCTGATCCAGTTTGCAGTCAACATTAGCACTTACCTAGTCCCAGCATAGAAAATCTAGTTAGCAATTAACTTCAACACTTTCTTTGTTTAAGTATATGTAATGTCCCCATTTTAGCCATATGCTCTTCGGTGACTGATAGCCTATTTTTGGAAGCTCGTAGGCTTGTCAGAGGTAAAATTAGGGTTCCTATTTTATAGGGGTTTTGAAGCATTTTTGAAAGTTTGCATATAAGAGTTTTTGATGCATGTTTGGTGGAGTTTTTTGGGTTTTAGGAGAGCTTCTGGATGGCGTAACATGCATCTCCATTTGACAACCTTTTTCGGTATTTTCTATTTTTAGCTTGTACATTGAAGTTTCAAAATTTGGATTGCGGATTCTTTCTGGGTTTTCAGAAAGCTTCGTAGTGATATGACATGCTGATTCATTGGGCAACTTTTCAAAGTCGACTATTTTTAGTAAGCTCTATTTCTGCAATGCTATCTTGGGCAGTAGCATCGACAGTCAGTTCAGTTTCCATTTTGGGTAGTGCAGTTTGGAGCATATTTGGCTTTCAGCATTTTGAAGCTCATTTTGGTAAATTTTTTTATTAAAGTCATTTAATATTTTAATATCATTTTTCCCCTTGGCCTAGCACAATGACTTTAAGTTGTTTTAAAATGGGGCCCTTAAGGGTGGACACCACATGAGGTGATAATATTTATTATCTCAAAGGTTATTATTCCCTAAGGAAACTTGGACGCCAAAATAAAGAGGAGAAAAAGGTGAATTAAATGTTTTAAAAATTAAATTCTCACATGAGGTTTGGGCGTCCCTTTTGGAGGATAGATTCTATAAAGGCAAGCCATTGCTCATTCATTGATCATCTATTTGTTTATCTTATTGAAATCCTGCTGGATTGATTTCAGAACCCGGCTAAGGGGGAGCTTAGCTATTTACACCATTGTTTGGGCTTGAAACTACGGCTCCCTAGATGGTCTATTGGGAGTGTGTTTCATTCAAAAGTGCATATTGAGCATCAAAGTTGAAGATATTGACAATTTTAATCAGTTTATGTTCATTGGTTTTCTGTATGGCTGAAACGAAATTTCATTCATATCTCTTGAAGTGATTTTAATTCCATTATGGGTATTGAAGCAATTGATTTCTATGATATGAGTGACCCTTCTTGCAAAAGATGGGATTTTATTATGAAGTTTGGATTTTTCTAGGAAGGCCGTACCATTTCAAGGGTTGTACCTTTCTCCTGGATCTTGCATTGGGAGTTGAACCTATCTCTTGGTGGCTGTTTTTGCATTGTTGAACACTTGTATGCTGGTCGCCTAGCGTTTTGGAGTATGTTTCTCAGTTTTGGAGTGAATAGGCATGGTATTGAGGGAGATATATGCATTTTGGTGAGTCCTCGGTTGCTGATTAAGTGTTTTCAGTTTGCTGCTTGTTATATCAGATTTTCAATAATTCAGATTTTGGTTTTTAATTTCAGTAGTTGAGTTGATTTCAAGTTGGAGAAATCATCTTCATTCTTTTTGCTTTGATTCAATAGCAACAACACTTGTAATTTGCAGACATTTGGCATTGTAAGACTGTAAACAGTAGTACTGTTCCAGTCATTTAATTTCTGCATTTACTTTGTGTTTATTCTCAAACATTGTAACCCCTGGTCGGTTTACTGCCAGTGTGGAGAAATGATTAATTGAATCTCTCATACCTCACTCACTGTTTAAGTGGCGAATACCCACTGCTGAGTGGATGCTTGCTGAAAAGCGGATGAATTGCTCTTTATTGTAATATCTATCTCACCCACTGATTAAGTGGCAAATCCCCACTGCTGAGTGGATGCCTGTTGAAAAGTGAATGAATTGTTCTTCATTGTAATATCTCTTAACCCCCACTAAACAAGTGGTAGCCTGGAACCTTTATGGTCGGATCACCACTTGCTTACATTTCCAGCTTGTATTTCAAATTCAGTTGTTGCTAACAATCCCTTCCCATATGCTATCACCTCGCCTTCAATAGGATCTTGGTGAACATTCTTGGCGAAGGTTACTTTCAGCTTCTTTAGTTTCTGGGCTAATCTTTAATAGGTGCTTGTTGTTGGTGAAATTTCAAAGAAAAAATTAAGGGGCACATTACAGTATAGCAGTACAGTCAAAATAGTTTCTGCACCTCAGAACAGCAGCCCAGTTGTAGTTAGTTTCAGCATCTTCTAGGTAGCGTTACAACAAAAAAAGAACTCCAAGGACATTAAGAGTGAGATTATAGTCTATAGTACAAACATTGGCGTCTTTAGGCTTTATAATCCTTGACAAATGAAGACCTCCATCAGGTGCCAGCAACAAGCCTGCCCTAAACTTGTAGCCAGTTTCATATCAGCAGTTCATTCTCTTGTAAGACCAGCAACAAAAATTTGAGGTTAGATTATCATACTTATTTTATTAGGTTGTAACCTCACGGTACCCCTATACTTGAAGCGAAGCTTCCCTTTTGTAAAAGAAGCAACAATTTCATAATAAAATGCTGCTTTTTGAATTCAGTAAGCTGTTATATTCATTTGCTACTAAATTGTTCAAAAAAATATTGTTCTATATTAAGTTGACATGAAATCCTCACCATCCATTCAAAATCTACAAGCATCTCCAACCTCCATTTTCACACGTCTCCACACTCTCCCACGTGCGAATCTTTCACATGCTCAAATCTTCGCCCTCTAATCCTCTCCATCCACTTGCCTATCTCCTACTGTTACACATCCTTGATTCTTCAAACTCCATGCATTTAAGGTAATCGCCACTCTCCATTGCCTCCACTTCATCTTTTTCTTCCACTTGTCACTTGGAGAGCTTGCACAATCATGCAAGTTAATCCTCACCATTGATCTCCATAACGAATTTTAACCCTCATCCTTGTGGCTGGAGGTCTATTTAAGAAATCTCCTCCAAAGGACAAATGGGCCATATTCTCATGCAAGTACATCTACTTAACTTATCAATTTCTGGCAAAAGAGCAACCAACATCATTTCATATCATTGCAACTATACATCATGGAGCAATCCCAAGAATCATGAAGGCTTAACCTGCTGTTAAATGCCTTCATTTTGCTCTAAATTGAGGCGTGTTTTCAATTTGGATTGAGAATTTGTCTTTAATGCAATATCCTTGCTTTTGTTGGAATATAGCATACACATTTTTAGCATGAGGAGTGTGCCAGACATGTGGATGTAAAATTCAGACAAACAAGGTGAGTTAAAGCACTAAACACAATAAGCTCTATCTAAATCAACGCACACCTCAATTTAGAGGAAAATTAAAGCATTAAACATGTGAATGGCATAAAACCACAAGCTAAACTTCCATGATTCTTGGGATCACTCCATGATATGTAGTTGCAATGATATGAAATGATGTTGGTTGCTCTTCATTAGAAACTGCTAAATTGGACAGTATGTACTTGCCTGAGAATGTGGTCTTGTGGATGTCCTTTGGAGGAGGTTTCTTAAATATGTAATGTCCCCAACTGGGTTATCACTTGACAAATTTTCAATATGAATGCACCAATTCTAGCACTTTGTGATCATCAAGATCCTGGAATGGGCAGGGTGAGAGCATATGGTGCTTAGAGTTAAATAAAAAATGCATTGTTGGGGCAGGCTGCACAACTTACGATGCATGCAAATACAGATTCTGAATGTGGGTCTTGGCAGCTAAGCTTTCTAAACTTCATTACAATATCAATGCAAATCTAGTGGAGAACCCCATAGAGTTCCATAAATTAACATTAGAATATGAATGCTAGAAACACACACAAGTTTTACAATCAAATTTGCAAACCCTCCTGAACATTTATTTGATTGACAACAATTGTTTTTTCTATGAAATAATCAAAAAACCGTCAGAAATGATTTTTAGAGACCTTGATAAAGAACAAATCTTAACTTATTCAAAATACCAGATAAATAGATGTAGAAACGAATACCAAATTGTATGGCTGAGGGAAAGGATTTATGGTAAGTTGGAATCAATGATAAATTTGTAGGAACAGATACAACACCCAAAATTGTAGTGGTTCCCAAAGAACATGGGATGACTGGTCTAAAACTATACTTAGCATTGCTCACAAGTGTACGCCAAACCCTTTAACTCCTGCAATCTGACCTGGAGTTGTATGGATATTTTGCCCCAAAAAAAGCAACTTCACAACTTGTTATTTCTGAATTGCAGACCTCTCTAAAGGCTGCAAACTGACTTGCTGATGAGACTATTGAGGATAATAGCTAGAAATAATAACATTCTTTGCTGCGATTTAAGGGAAGTGTTGGAATTGATTGTCATTGATGTCAAATGAGTACGAGAGATTGTAATTTTATTTTCATTGATTTCAAAGGCATATATATCAATGTGTAAGACCGTGCTTTGGCGTCGAAGTTAAAAATGCCAATGCCTAATTAATATATAGCT
>CM021102.1:829280099-829334815 GCA_007115665.2 Sequoiadendron giganteum
TTCATCCAATGATATGCTTAGGCACTAGGTAGGTACGATGAACTTCAGTCAATTGCAAACTGGAAATCCACAATCCACATTGAAAACTCCAAAATATTTGAATAAACCTCTAGAATTGCAACACGAAATTGTAGCAGTGATATAGAACCAATGTAGCAGCATATTGAAGCAAATTTAAAATCTCCAAAAATCCTTTCAGCTTGAAGGTAATCCCAAGGTGGAATTACTCCAAATGAATCATAGGTTTTTCATTCTCCAACCCAAATACCTAGAGGATTGTCATCCTTAGTCTAGAAGATGAAAATATGTTCAATTTCAAGAAAAGGGTTTTAGATTTCATAAAATGGATGATTTCCTCCATACCTAGCTGCTCCTTTTATAACTCTCTTTTTAATTTTAAAATCAATTTCACCCTTTATTCTAGAGATGTCTAGAAAATACCTTTTTAAAATATCATTACATTGACCCTATTTTCTAGACACATGTCTAAATACTAGACCCCCTTTTAATAATAAAACAAAAGTTGCTTTTAAAAAAATATATAACATAAAGTTACTAGGACAACTTAAGTTATATTATTAATCTATTGCCCCCACCTTAACCTTATAACCTATGGGAAATAAAATATTAGGATAGGGGACTCTCAATTACTTATGTCGAGAAAGATGACATGACAAAATAGACCTTCAACCATGAGAATGAAGAGTTAGGATTTGTTTGGGAAATCAATGGTGAGGATTAGTTGGCATGATTGTGCAAGCTCTCCAAGGGACAAGTGGAAGGAAAGAATGAAGTAGATGCAATGGAGGGTGGAAATTACCTTAAAATGCATGTAGCTTAGAGATTCAAGCATGCGGAGTTGTAAGAGATAGGCAAGTGGATGGAGAGGATTGAATCTTGGATTGGAGGTTCGAGATTTGAGCATGTGGAAGATTCACACATGTGGGAGAGTGTGGAGACATGTGAAAATGGAGGATGGAGATGCTTTTGGGATTTGAATGGATGATGAAGATGGAAAGGTGATTTACTTGGATTTTAGTGTAGGGAAAATGGTTTAAATGATTTGGAGGAAATTAGAGGAATGGATTAGCCTAATTAATTAAATAAGCTTGTCTTGTTTAATTAATTAGTTAGAAGAAGGTTAAACTAGGTTATTTATATAAATTGGATTTATTCTATGTTGTTGAGTATCCCCCCTCAAGTCTTAGCCCTGTACCAAATTGGTCCATATACCAATCCTGAGATGGGAGTGGCTTGAGTTTGCCTAGGGTCCCTTGGGCAAACCCGAGGGACCCAAGCACTGCTCAAAGAAAAAAAAATCATTTAAATAAAATTTATTTTATAAACAAAAAGGTGCCAAATACTTAATTTTGCCCTCAAGTGATACAATTGTGAAAATGGTGTGCACCATGAAGGTTTGTGTGTTTTCAAGGGCCTTAATTTTGGCTTGGTGGTGGGAGTTTTGCCCCTAGATCCTCATGAGGGGTGTTGCCTCTCAACCCCCACTAGTTATTGGGAGCTTTTGTCACATAAGAAACTTGATTACAATGATACGGTGAGGAGGAATTGGGATCTAACTTTTGAGTGTGTTGACTTAGATGTTATTGTCTCACAACTTGCCAAAATTCTCTTTAGATGAGGCAACTTCTACTTATGACATGGCTAGTGGAAGTGGCATTGTAATTTATTGTGGTTTGAATGAAATTGAACTGAATGTTGACTTTGATTCTCTCAATGAATAGCAATATGAAGCTTATTGAATATTGATTGTAATTTTAATTGTGTATTGACATTTAAAAAGTCATTGATGTTAGTTTTATGACCAGATTTAAATTAAACAGAAATAGAACAATTCAAAACAATAGAACATAGCATATACCCTGGGAAAACCCTCCTTGTGGGAGAAAAACCCAGCAACAATATATCACCTATATATTGAATAAATAGCAGCAAAATGTTTTACAATGAGGCCAATCACAAGGCTGATCTGATATGATGATAATGACACCACACTTGATGCCAATACACAACCAAGAATAATATTGAACTCCAAAAATATCAATCTGCTGTAGCTATCGAACTGCTTCAGATTTATGCGAACTTCACTTGATCATTGATTGAATTGATAAGAGAGAGCAGCGCCACCTATATATACATGTAGATAAGGCTTCTCTCAAACAAGACGACCTTTCACAAGAAGTCGGCCTCTTACAAAATGATATGTCTTTTACAAAGGGTGGCGATCATTTTATTTAAGTCGGCTACAGTAAATAAAATATAAATTACATTTTAATATGGGTGCCGCTTCACTTGGGACGCACTCAAATAAATAAGAAGTCACGACTTTATTTATTTGATTAATATTTAATTCGAGTGAAGGATAATCCTGACGCTATAACATCAACAATTGAATTATGAATTTATGAGTTTTTTCTTTTTTGCAAATTATGAGATATTTACAGATTTTGTTTATTGGCAATTATGAGTATAATTTTTATAATATTTAATAATTTAAATTTGTTGTATATATATGGCTGCACCCAGCCGTACTATACCCAATTTTTTTTTTGCCGTATTGGCATATGCCTGCACCTATACCCAGCCCCGTACAAGAACTGATAACTTGGATTTATTTAATTAACTAGTAATATGGATTAATTAAATATGATTAAATTAATTGATGATGGGGGGTTAACTTAATTAATTAAATAAATAGTATATATTTAATTAATTAGTGAAGAAATTATATTATAGAAATTGGATATATTTAATTAATTAATGAAGATGCGATGTAAAATTAATGATACAGATTGATGGAAGTTTGACGATGTTAAGTTGAAATGTGGAAGTGAATTTTAAGTGCCTACAATATGATAACATGATTTGGATGCTTTCTTACATGAGGGGTCTTACGTGGGAAGATGTGTAGTACCATGTAGGAATTAAAAGTGACATGTATACTTTTTTCACAATTTGGTAGGATCACTTTGCAGTGGGTAGTTGGTTCAGTCATTTTCCTTTGTTGTCTCCAAAGTTGTGATTTTCATTTAGGAGATTGAGCAACCAAAACAATTAAGCCTCCGACATATTGCTATTAGGGAACATGAGTAATAGGGTACATAAGGAAGGAGAAGATCAATATCAAAACAATATACAGATATTGATTGAGAGTTCAATTGGTAATATTTTAGATGAATGTTTGAACATGGAGAAGCTTGGGCTAATAATGTTTGGATCCAAGAAGGAAGAAAGCTTAAAATAAATGGGATGTTGGAGAAAATGTCGAGAAAATGTGTAGGAGTTCTAGTAGTAGTGCTTTGAATGGAATTTAGTTTGAGCAAAATGTCTAGATTGTAGGTTCTGTGCCAAATCGTAAAAAGGGAGACAATCACTTAAAACAGTGTTGAGGAGCCTCTCATTGTCATTAATGACATTAAACTCAATGATCAATTCCTTTCTAATCAAAAGGGGCTCAATAAGATGAAGGTTGAGTTGCTTAGAGAGTCTAGGGGATAAGATGTATGATGATGCCACTACGTTGCCCTTAGAGAGTTGTCTTTGAAGGCGTATGGCGACAAAAGCAAGAATGAGTCAACTCATTTAACCTATTCAATTGCATCAAAATCTCTTAGTTTTTTGTGGAAGGAAGCACATATTAATAAATGTGTAATACAACTAATGGGTCAAGTTGATTGTTTAGTGAGGCAAATGAAATATTTTGTCTAGATTTTGGGTCTTTAACAGAGGGAAGGCCTAGGCATTTGAAGATTTGTAATATCATGAGAATATGAGCGTATCAAAAATAAATGAAAAAGTGAGGTTTTAATGTTTTTCGGTATAAGAGAAATGTTATGTTGTATTTAAGGTATAGATTGTTTATATTATGTAAATGTCTAATGATTGAGCACATTTTCTCCTGTTTTGAAAGATACATAAATTTCTCTGGTATCTAACCTCAGACACCTTCTTATTGTTCATTTCTTTGATTAGATATCTGATATAAGTTCTATGGAGTATCTTGCAATTCCTGTTCATTCTATGTGGGTAAGCTACAGTCCTGAAATGTTGGGGTTAGGATTTTCAAATTTGATAGTCTGAAAATAGAGCTAGAGTTGCCATTAAAATTGCAAGAGATATATACCATTTGCAAAACTAAGATTGAAAAGTAGTAAGTCTCGTGTTAAAGCAAACTGAACTCCCAAATAGAGGGAAGAAGGGATTAAGATTTTTTATCACTAAAAAAAGGGAGTTTCAGAAGCATGTATCTGATCAAATTAAAATCCATAGCCTTAGTTTTATCATGTTTTTTTGCCTCATATAGTAAGTACTGCTTAACCCTTTCTCAGTCCTGTGATAACCTAGGAATGATGCTTACAGTTCCATTATTTAGATTTTGTTCCTAGTGCTCTCTAGGGTAATAGAAGCAAAGAAACTTTTAAGAGATGCATTTTCAGATTGTTATTCTGTTCATCAAAGAATATCTTTATCTTTGGTTATATCCCTGAAAATATTCATGTGAGTGTACAGGGATTATTAATCTTGGTTATGTTTATTCTGTAACTTTCATTTCTATATAGCTAATAATGCTATCTTGTTGAATTTGGATGCAGTCGAGACAGTTCTGTAATGGCAGTCTCATTATCTACAAATGTGATCAAGCTATACTCTCCAATGACTGGCCAATACTTGGGAGACATTATTGGACATGAGGGTACTATAAGCGAAATTTCATTTTCAGACAGGAACTCTCCACAACTGTTACATTCTTGCTCTGTTGATGGTACTGTCAGGGCATGGGACACAAGAAACCGGCAACAGGTTAGTTAATAGGTATATGCATATGCTTTCAGTGCCATGCTTTTGGGAAAGGCTAAGAGCTGGTTTCTTGCACTGGTCTACAAACTTTATGCTTGTGCATTGAGCCACACTTTGACACTAAAGAGGAACTGAGTATATTTAGGGAGACTTACTTTCAAATCTTTGAGCCTTGAGTGACCAGATGTTCCTTTGAAAGCACTTCTATACTTTTTGCCATCTTGAAATAATGGGAAAAGTATTAGGTGATATGTGGATCAGTCCAATTCCTGCTAGGGACAAGACCAAAATTTTTAGTCATTTCCAGTTAGGCACAAGACCTTGGTCAAAACAAGATAATTTTTCTGTAACCCTTGAGCATCAATAAAAGATACTGTAGATAATATTTATTTTTTGAAGGGCAGTATTAACACAGAGATTGGCAGAGGAGGGTAGGCAATGCAAATTTAAATGCCTAACTGTAAGGCATGTATAAAATATATATGGGTTAATGTAATGAAACTGTTCTGTATGAGCACCTGGATTTGCAATGCAACAAGCTGGTCTTCCTACATATGATTTATGGAAATTTTTGAAACTGCTTTTACCTGATGTCAATATAAAAATCTGCTTTGATGTGCAAAGCAAGATATATAGAAAATTTCATATATTTGAAGGTTGCACAGCTATAATTTATGTCTGATCTAGATCCAAACGAATTAAGCTTGCGACCACATTTCTTTTTGGGGAAAGGAACTAAGCAAATTTGAAAACATGGTTTTTATGTATTTGGACACTGAAGGAGACTATTCAAGCATGGCATTATCTTCAATATTACACTTTTTCAATTTTAATGTATTCCAGAATCCATTTATCGAAGGATATAATAATTCTATAGACTAAAAAGCTGGTTCCTGCATCATTCCAAGATTTATCCTGGTACTTTTTTTTCTCTTTTTCATCTATTTGTTAGAATATATAATTTTTTTTATATTACATCATTGTAATAATAATTATTAACAACAATATTAAACTTTTTTACTATTGTTGATATTAAATAACATAGGGAGTTTTAGGTGGTTGGCTGGTTGTATTCCTGAATTGATACTCTTGTATTTAATCTGCCTTTGATAAGTAATACGTTGCTCAATAATTGCCCATATTCATTGTGATATCAGAGCAGTGCCTGTATCCTATCTTGTGTGAGCATCATTAACATCTTGTGTATACTGCTGTCCAATAAAAAAATTCATTGGAGTTCTTTTCTCAGTCCATGTGCAGAATCCACCTATACTGCCGCCTGTACAGAAGGAGGGGAAGTGTAGGTTTTTAAAAACTATATATATAGAAAGTGATAGCAGTGTAGGACTGGAAGGGTTGAATGATCTGCATGCATGAGAATTAGATTCAGATGTCTGAATGTAGCCAAGGGATCTTAATGCTGCTACAACTTTCTCCTGCCACTCAGTCCATGCCAGGCACTGCCGTGGGAAGATTTTTTTTTGAAGCCACCTAAAGCAAAGTGAACACTGCTGTAACAGAGGAAGCTGTGGAGATGATTACACCTCACTGTCAATATGCTGGAAACAACAAAAATAAGTTATAATGTAGTATTCCAAACATCTGGAACAACTCAAATTTTCACAGCCTGGAAGAATTAGAAAAACAAAAAGTGAGAGAATGCATTTTGCTGTCTGCCCACTATTGCAATGTTCAGAGCCTTTCAAAGGTTTTGAGGCGCATTTTTAATTTTCTAAATTCTGACCGATTCTGAAGGAGAAAGGTGCATTTGCCATTTATTCCACTTGCATATAGGAGAAATAATTGTTTTATAAATACAGAAGCCCAACTTTATTGAGTTGAAAATGTAAAAGTACTTGCAATCTGTTCGTTCTCTATGGTTGTAGAAGTATTAAAAGTGCATATTAATATAGTAATAAACATTTCTGGATTTAACTGTGTAAGCTGTTTGAATTGAAGTTTCGAATCACACTCAGTGATTCATCATCAAGAAGAGGATAATGAAAAAACTGATTGCAGAAATGGCCTTAAGAAGAGTTAATTGATGGGAGTGGGTAGGAAGGGAAGAGAGCGGAAAATGAAAAAAAATGAAAATAGACTAAAAAATATGAAAACAAAATAGAAGAAAGATTGAGGAAGTAAAATAATAAACACAGATAAATGGATAAAAAAAAAAGGTTAAAAGATTATTAAAATGAAAGAAGGGAGAAAGAAAGGAAAAATACTACAAGGTTATACTATACATAACCTACCAAATTAACATAAATATATAAATTCATAAAGATTTATAAAATATACATTAATATAAATGAATGTAAAATAACAAAGATCCTACAAACGAAATAGCCTATAATATGTTGAATAAACCGGATACTGAGAGAGAGGGGGGCGGGGTGGGGTGAATCAGTATCCACAAAACTTATTGAACAATTACATTAATTCATTTCATCATAGAGCAGATAAAAGCAATAATAGAGCATGAAAGTTCATAACACAGAAACATCAGATTTTACGTGGAAAACCCAATGAGGGAAAAACCACGATGAGGATTAACTCACAATATATATAGTTATATCAAATAGGATTGGCTCACTGCTAGATACAAAAAACTCATTGCTTACAGAAAACTTGCTGTCCAAAATAGAGGCTCGCTGCCTACAAAAATGTATAAACAAAAATTGGCTAACTGCCAAGGTTGAACTGATGAAGTCGCACCGCAAGTGCAGATTCAGTTCCTTATATGCACAGAGTGTTCGCTCACAGACTGATCTCGAATTCGCACAAGTATACTTCTCTTTTTCGCATTTACATCACACACCATAAAACCTTACTCATCTACCTCTTCGGATCTTCCAAACATCTTGAATATATACTTGTATGCAATAGATAGGTCAGCATCAAAAAGTATTCCAACCGTGTCAAAACATCATCGAGTCGGCTGGGACCAAAGCTAGGTCTTCACATATAGTTCGCAAACCATTAGACTAAGTATTAGGTCGGCCATAACCTAATACCAAAAAGCAATTGCAAACACCAATGCCAGCTCATCACCCAAAACATATGAACATCTGAGAATGCATACATACACGCTTCCAACCATTATAAGCCTTTTCTCAAAACCTTAGATCATATAAATTACCGGAGAGCGTGTGTGGACCAAAAATACCAGAATTACCGGATCAAATATTGGATGGGATAAACTGGTTCTGCACACCGGTACAGGGTACCAGACCAACATGGTGACATCAATGACAATCTAAGACACATCTCCAACATAATATACGTTAAAATAAAAATAAAAAATAATTAAATTAATGTAAATTCATAAATTACCTATATTTTTAACTTATAACCTATAAATAATACAAGCAATATTCTAGAATATAAGAAAAATATAAATACTACAAAATTGTAGATTAAAGGTATAAAAATTAATAATACTTGAACTCTACAATAACTCCTAGAAGCACAAATTAATAAAAATAAAAAACCTACTAAAGAAAAGGACATTATAAACAATTTAGACCAAAAATATAAAAACAAAGAAAATAGACTACAGGAAGGAAAGATACAAAAAATGGACTGAAGGAAGAAAAGAAAAAATTGTTGACCTGGCATGTGGGCTTGTGAAATCAGTATAGTGGCTTCCTTACTACTTTCGTTACATTCCTTGGCTGCGATAGTAATCTGAAAGTTGGATTTCGATTGCTCTAACTCCAAATATCCTCTACGTCGCCTTGGAATGTTATCGAGTCTCCCTTTACTCAGCAGCAATGAATAGAGGTATTTCAAATGCTGTGACTCATAGAGGCGGATATAGAATCCATGACTGGTGGAAATGCCATTTCTCTATCAAACTCTCCATCTTGTATTATCTTATTGAATTTCATCTTGGCCTTCTTTTTGAGGCTTTCTTTCTATTGCATCTTTTATTTTCTTGTCTTCTTGATACCTCACCTAAGGCTTCTCTCCGCTTTTCTTCTTGTCCAAAATTTTGGTAACCAGGCTCATCACATTAACCTGTCAATCTGCAATACACATCTCTCCAAGAATTGATGAATATAACTAACTTCTTCATCAAACCTATTTGAAACTCTCAACTTCCTCTTCCCATACCTTTTAGGCTCTGATACCAAAAATGATGCAGAGGGATAAACAAATGAAGAAACAAATGGTTTTCAGATTCTATAGACTCTACTGAAGGTGTTCCAACTCTACTTCGATGTAGTGAATTCAAACAATCTGATTTTTTCCATTAAACCCTCAAGAAGCCTAGGGTTTGACAGTCTTTATGACAAAGAACACACTCAGACCTTCATATCTCACTCATACGATTGAATTAGGACTTCTTCTTTGGGGCACTTGGGCAGCAACGTAAAGAAGAACTTCACCAAGTTTCATCAATTTTTGACGGTGCAAACAAAAGTTATGAATTTTTTAAGCTTGCTGGAAACCCTAGTTCTGAAACAGGGCTGCTGGTAGTATTTGTGCCATATCTTGCTCAAAACTCAATGAAATCATGCCAAACCAATTGCATTGGATTCTTAAAACAAAACTGTATCATCCCAACGATTCACAGATCTTGACATGGCTCCCTACAGGGCCGTACAATGCTGTTTTTAGACTGTAATTGCACAAAATTTACAAAAAAAGGGTATTTCATGAAATCTTTCTCCCATAGCTTCTTGGAGCATGTATTCTCATTGATTCAACACTATGCTTGACAGAGTTTCGGGGATGGGGACAGTAGGGTATGACAAGACGAGTTTTTGGTACGGGGGTACTTTTGGGTCATTTTTTAGGGGACGACAGGGGATGGCTGATAAAAAAATAGGGAAATTTTTAAAAATATAGAGAAATTTCAAATGTTCATAGCATAACATTGATAAAGCATTCATTCTAGACATTGTATAAGCTTAATACATATCATTAGATTTGATTTGAGATTTCACATGAGAATCAAGAAACAAATTAACAAAATTTAATTGCTTTTCATTATCAATGTGCATACATATCATATAAGAGTTTGATAATTATAACAAAAATGCCCAAAGGCTCCAAGTTTCAACTATGAAATGACATGATAAACATAAAACTAAGAAAATATATGGCTGTCCAGTGTCCCTAATCAACATAAGGTAGGTCTAAATCAGCATTGCCTTCGCTATCGGAGCTTGAGTCTAAGTCAATGTCAGTGTCCATGTCAATAGAAGGGTCTGGCTCAACCAATGCAACCCCAACCAATCCTTCCTGTGCATCCTCCTTCTCAATCTACATAGCATCTTCAAGATTAACATCCCAAAATAAGGCTGGAGTTTGACAATACTCAAGGGACTCACGATCCTGTAGCCGCAAAGCACTGTGTATAGCCACCGACTTTTCCGATCATCTAGAGGTAAGGTTGTTCCTCTTGATTGATTGGATGAAGTTATATGTGGATCAATTCCGTTTTGTAGCAGAGGAATTGGCAACCTATGAAAGAAGACGAATGGCAAGTAATCTCAACTCTGGTGCATCCTTCCCATGCCATGTCCACCATCCAATTGGGTCGGTTTGAGCCAATGTAGCTCTATCCGTCCTTGCCTTTGGTTTGCCGAAGGTTGGACCACAATGATTGGCAAATGCAAGCCATTGTGTGTGAAGTACAGTAGATTCCTTTGAAGTATGCATTTTTGTAAGGGCCCTCATGAAGCCTTCTTTCACCTCTTCATCATGAGATGGAGGCACTCTCCCAGGTCTCGGTGCATACCATTTGGGATTGAGAGCATAGGCTGCCATATGAAGCGAGGTGTTCATAATGTCCCACCGTCACGTCACAATGTGCCTAAGATGCTCCTCATAAAATCCCAAAGTAGGGTCCCTACTATGAATTGCTTGCTTGATCTGTCCAAGCATACAATCAAAGGTCTCATAAATGTCTCCAAGGTTAGGAGAGTCAGTATTAGCATATCTAATCACTTGCACAATAGGCTGGATGAAGGAGCAAACGTATCTGCAAGTGCAAACAAGTTACAAAAATTAAAATCAGCAATAATAAAATTAAGAAATAATTCAAATAAATAATAAAATCAGCAATGCCAATTTTCTTACCTCATTGTGGACCACTAGTCATCATCAAGGATTTTTTGTTTCACACTTCTTCCCTTCGGTGTGCTTGACTCATGCCATCTACCCCACTCTACATTGACCACCATTAATTGTAGAGCCTCTTGGATCTCAATCATCCTCTCCAATAAAATGAAGTAGTTGGCATATCTAGTCTCCATGGGCTTGAGGAATTCCTTCCTCGAAAATGTTCTAAATAAAGCAAGTGAAGTCTGATGGTTGCAAATGAATATTTGCACATGTCTAGCCTTTGCAACCACTGCCTTCACCCAATCTATCTTCCCAATGTCCTTCAAGGTATTGTTCAATGCATGCACACAACAAGGGGTCCAAAAAATGTGCTTATAAGCACTCTCCAGCATCAATCCAACTAATTTACACACATGGGCTGAATCGGTCACTACCTGCACAACATTAGAGGCTCCAACCTCCTCTATGGCATCTCTCAAAATCTGAAATTGGAAGGTTGCATCCTTCCTTTTGCCTAAACAATCTATAGCTCTATGAAATTAAGAGCCTGCTGTACTAGTGACAATAAGATTGATGAGTGGCCAATGTTTGATATCGGTCCACCCATCATGATTATGGAGCAGCCATCTGTCAACCATGTTTGTCTCATATCCTCCATAAAAACACTCACCTTGGAGTACTTTATCAAGAAGGGTGGTGCCTAGCTTAGTTTCTCCAGGTGGAACATATGAGGGACCAACAACTATAATATCTTTGCACATTTGTTTAAAATATGGTGAACGTGAGACATGAAATGGTATGGCATTAGCATAAAAAAAACTTAGCAATAGAGGAATCAGCCCCATTTCATACTATAATATTAAACATATCAAGAACATTCATACTTCTTTTCTTTCCCCTAGTAGAACCCTCCCCCACATGAGATTGAGAAGCAACATCCACTGATGGTGTAGGCATTCCCACACTAGGCTGCAAACTCTCCATCGAAACCCCTTTATCTAATCCCTCCCCTCCATATGCAATCTAGTTGCCTCAATTTTTTCTTCTTGGTCTATTTTTCTACAACCTTTCACCCCTTGATCACCGATCCACAAAAGATGGCAATAAAATCTCGTATAGCTGCCCTTATATTGTTTGCCACACAAATGACACTCCCATACTCTACTACCCCCCAAATTTTCTTTCTTATCTTTATCAACTCTTGTTGCAAATTGTAGTAGAGGCTTTTTGGGGTTAAATGGGCCTTTTGCCCATTTTTTGAGGGTTTAAGATGGACATTCAAATGGGTTTGAACTTGCTGACCCTGCTCCACTCCCACTCTCTGAACACCCCCCAATGTTTTCCCTACTTCTAGGTCTACTTCTTTGAGTTTGAGTTCTACTTATTTCTTGGATTTGAATTTCAATGTCCTCACTACATTGCTGCTGCTCATGATTGTTTTTTATGAAATTTCTGATTTCAAAGAGCTGCAAGTTCAAATAATTAAAAAAAAAACCCACAATGCCCTTCCTATGTATTGAAAAACTTAAAAAAAACTTGAAAAGATTAACAACAAATTGCAAATACAAAAGAAAGATGAAAAACATGCCTCTAATATGGTAGAAATGATGCCCTAAGCTCCTCTTCAACCTACTGTTCTCTCCTTCACTCAACGGCTCTTCTTTTGCTCTCCTTCACTTCACAATGCAAATGTAAAAATGAGTTGCTTTTTTTTCATTTTAGGGCATATATGTCTTATGTTTAGTTAAGTGGCATGGGGCGGCCCTTGTGGGCCTGCCCATGCCTTTTTTTCTTTTTAAAAAACTCATTTTTTTTTAAAACACGTTTGAAAAGTGGTTGAGCCATAGGGGACGGCTAGCCATACTTGATACGGTCGAGGGATGGCCTGGCCGTGTTGGTATGGCTAGCCGTCCCCTACGTCCCTGAGACTTGCAAAAATGTCCCTGGTACGGTCGAGGCACGGCCTGGTCGTGCCAGGTATGGCTAGCCGTCCCCTACATCCCTGAGACTTGCAAAAACGTTCCCGAGCAGGTTCCGGTACGTGGCATGGAAAAAGGGACGGTTGGGGGACGTTTCCTGGCCGTCTTTGCGTCCCCGTTCCGTACCCAGTACAAGAAACGAGGTAAAAGTCCAAGGACGTGTCCCCGTGGAGCATAGATTCAACATGAATGAACTTCAAGAACAGTTACAATTCGAAAATACAATGCTTTTCCATCAAAACCTAATGTAACTTCATCAAGCTTGACAATTATGCCCTTTTTTGCAACTTTGCCACGTAGAACTAAAAAACAAAACAAGTAAAAAGACCCTACATGGTCTTCCATGGTCCTCTATGACCTTCACAAACTGAATTAAGACTCCTAACATCAAAATCCAAAATGTACATTTTTTAGGTTGCTAGATGCTTTTGCATCATGAATTGGCCCTTCAAATTAATTGGTCTTGTAGCTAGAGATGATTGTATCACAAAATATATCTATTCTCAAGATGAACTTATCTGGCTTAAATTGATGGTATCATTATTTTAATAATGGAGTGATTTATATTATATACATTTGTTGTACATGCACAACTATGTTGTGATGATGTATCTTATTAGGAAGCTTTGTTGCTTTGAAATGTGTCTTCTTGAGTCACTTGCCCTATACCGCTGTTGGGTTGCTTAAGTGATGACATCATGTATTCGGTCAAACATTAGAATTTCTTGTATTGTATTGAAAAGGATGCATCTTATATTATATTAGAAAACAGGCAAAACGTTTGGATAAGCGTTTATGTATATTATTTTTAAACAATAGCAGCAGAGGTATCTGATTCTCCACATTAGATTTTCAAGACATTTTGACAGTTTTACTCATAAAAGTCCAATATTATATTGCAGGTTTCTATTCTTAGGGGTAATTCTTCATCTGACGAAATGTTTAGCTTAAACATTGGTGGGCCTACTGGTGATCTTGTTGCTGCTGGTTCTAAAGCCAAGGTTTTATTGCCTATATTATTTTTCTTTGGATGTACTAGGTTATTTTTATTTTAATTGAATTTTAAATTATAATTAGGTTCTTTCTGTTTGTTTTTATCACTTTATCTTCTTGTGCTTTTGAATGATAATATTTACTTTGAAGTGCATAAACACAATTTTCTTGTTCCTTATTTAGAGAAGTGATTCACTACATATTGAAATTTCTTGTTATTGCTATGCTGCTGGTTCTAAAGCTAAGGTTTTGGAGTCTATATCATATTTCTTTTGATTCGTTAGGTTATTTTATTTTAATTGAATTTTAAATCATAATAAGATTCTTTCTATTTCTTTTTTTCACCTTGTTGTGCCTTTGAATGATAATTTTTACTTTGAAGTGCACAGACACAATTTTCTTGTTCCTTATTTGGTAAAGTGATTCACTACATATTGAAATTTCTTGTTGTTGGCCTACTGCTCATGCATCAAACTTTTAATATCAACCATTCTTAAGCCTAACATGTTCATCTGAATATTTGAACATCAGATTTAATTTTGAATAACTATAATATCCTTAACTATTTGGCCTGCCCCTAGAGATAACCAATATACTAGAAGTGCCAAAAGACACACATCTCCGATTTTCGTGGCTATCCAATATAGTAGATCTGTGTGTTGACTTGGTTACATAGTTTTGCAGATAAGTTGAATATAGAGCATAAAAGCAATTAAAATTTTATGTAAGAAATGTATCTCATATCAAAGCAAGGATCTGATAATTAGATCAGCTTAACAATAGTTTTGCATAAATATTTTTTCCATGTAAAAGCTAAGTTAGGAGCTTAACCCTCAAGACATAGATGATCAATATGTTTATGGAACAAGTAAGCTTAGCTTTGACAAGTATAGCCAAAAGGGATCAACTACCCCAAGAACAACCTTGACATATTACCTTGTACAGGATACCATTGGCAAACAACTGAATTTTATGCTGTACAACTTTGCAACTATCCCTAATCATCCAAGTGTCTCGAAAAGGCAGATGTCATGAAGAAAGGGGGATGATGATTTAATAGTTAAATTTAACCTATAGCTATTAACAAAAAGTCCTGGTATAAGTAATTAAGAAGAGATGATCATCTGAAAACTCTCCCGCATAAGGCTGCATAAAGCATCTATTATACTATTCTTGCAAACTCTTGATTTAATGCTACACCTTGGTGGATCACTAGTCATGCCAAGACTATCAAAGAGTTTGTAGCAGTTTGCTAGATGTTGGCCTTTGTGGTCGGTGTGATCCACAAGCTTGTTCTTTTGTTTGTATTGTGTTAATGTTATGATAGGTGTTAGTGTGTTGGTGTTTGAATTATAGGTTATTTCATAACCCATGTTTTTTGTTTGTAATATAATATTATTTGTTAGTAATATGATAAATGTTGTTAGTTGGGTAGGTACTTGGAAGCTGAAGTTGTTTTACAGCAAATAATGGGCTTATCTAAGCCACTCTATGTTTTGTATTTCATTACCCCACATAATATACTTTTGGAAGCTGAAGTTGTTTCACAGCAAAGAATGGGCTTATGTAAGCCACTCAATGTTTTGTATTTCATTACCCCACATAATATACTTTAATGGTGTGTGTCATTTTGATATGTGAGTGTCATTCTTACATTGTTGTGCTGGCTATAATTCTATAGTATAGTCAAGATTGAAAGGGTGAATGATCACAATCAAAGTTTTGGTTAGTTTAGTCACTCCCACTTCATGGTAGAAAAATGAGCTTATAAGGTCTAAAAGAGGAAGTACTTTCACAAGCTTGTTGGGAAGAGTATAGCATGCTCCAAGAAGCATGTTAAGCAATTCAAAAAGTCTTGTCTATAGGGCCTATGGTCTAAGCAATCTTGAAGATAGAAAAGAAAGATTGATAGAAAGTCCTATCTATACAAGGGTTAGAGTATTAACAATCTTAGGCCCAAAAAAGAAACTCTTGTAAAATCTCTTGACATTGATGGCCAAAGATTCCAAGAAGTAGAAAGGATGCTTGTAAGGCACACTTGCTAGGATCTTATGGAAGTGGATGAGGGGTAGATAACCATAGTGTTGAGTCTTGGACGGCAAAAAGTTGGCAAACTGATTTCTGATTTGGTCTCAAGTTTTGACTTGGTGCCAAACTCAAAGTTGCATGGACATGAGTATAGATACAACTAATTTTCAAGCCCCCCTAATATAGATATGGCTAGATACATCATTCATAAAAAATACAAACACACATACTATATAGTACATAAAAAATATACATCTATATATATATATATATATATATATTTAATGGATAAGTGCTACCAAGGGGGTAGCTCCCATTATATTAAAATCCAAAAAAAAGATTTCATTGGTATATATATATATATATATATTTAATGGATAAGTGCTACCAAGGGGGTAGCTCCCATTATATTAAAATCCAATAAAAAGATTTCATTGGTATGAATGCCATAGGACTGTTTACATAAAGCTTATTTTCTTAAATGGATCAAATATCTTAGCCCATTTGATAAGTCAAAAATCTGCACAATCTGGGCAGGAGGGAAAAGCTATAGATTATGACCCCAAAAAAGCTGAACACCTCCATGTTGTTTTGAATGACCCCATATTTGAAAATCGTTAAAGCTTCTTTGTATTCACTTTCCTCATTGATTGCTCTTGCATCAAAACTGCCAGCTATAATTCCTTCTTCAAGGTTCTTATCAAAAGCAGAATTGGCTTGTAAGGCTGATTCTAGAACATTGGGCTTGATAAAGGCACGAGAAATCAACTTTCCCCATAGCTTTTGACCCATGGACGAGATGGCCATAGCAAAACATTCTTCATAAATCCTCTTGTCATGTGCATGTGCTTCACCATTTTTCGACAATCTGAGAAGCTGTATGATGGCGTTAATAAATCCATCCTCCTCGGCCAAGAAGAGCCTTCAAATTTGATTTAGTAGCGTTTCTTGAGAACATAGACGTTCAATTGGAATCTCCATTCTGAAGACCACCACCATAAGAGTTAAGGTGTCTCAAAGTGAATTTATAATTGCCAATGGACTAGGAAAGGAAGGTCCATCACAAGGATCTTGAGAAATTGACAAGAGATTTGCCATTGCTAATGCAATAGGGAAGAGTTTGATAGAGGAACCTATCAAACATTGTCACTTTGTTCCTTCGCCAAAATCATATCAAACATTGTCACTTCGTTCCTTCGCCAAAATCAGATCCACCCATCCCAAGTAGACCGTATCCGAAAGGTTGAATATTTGCTATACACCCCTATTGGCTAAGAAGTTTTTTGCAAGTTGGACTCTTTGTAGATATGTGATAGAGAAAAATTGTCCAATTTCTCCAACTGAGACCAAATCATGTAAACCCAAGCTTGTAATTTCCAATTCTTGATTTTCCTGGTTTTAATTGTATTAATACAAATTTGTGAATTTCCCTCAAATTTGATGCACCTTATGCCTTTCTCTAACAGATTTGAAGGCCTTCGACCAACGCTTCCATCTTTGCCTCATTGTTCGTTCCATCTTTTAGATTTTTGGAGAGAGCCCATATCAAATTACCATCTTCGTCTCTTATAATGCGCCTAACCCTTGAGGCCCCATCAAAATTTATTTTCAACTTTCCTTGAGCGGGTGGGGTGAGGGGGGGTGGATTGGGGTGTGCCACTTGGATCTTTTTCACATCATTTTAGTATTATTCAATATCCACAAATATGATTGGGGAGGGAACTTAAGACCCAATCAATGTTTCATGATTGAATCATCCCAATTAGTGAAGACACCTCCGTAGTTGTTTTGACTTTAGAATTCAGTAGTTTGTAGATATCATTGTCTATTTGTTGTAATATTTGATTGATGGTACATTTTGAATTATTAAAGATCCTCTAGTTCTAGATCTGCCAAATCAGTATTGATTTGTTGGCAATCCATATGCCAACCCAAAACACATTTCGATTTAATCTTGGCCAACTTTGGAATACATTGAATAGGTTAGATTGCCGATCATTTTGCTAGTTAAGCTTTTCACAGAGCCAATCCCAACATCGGGAAGCAAATGAATAGTTTAGTAAACAGTGGTCCTTAGATTCTTCGTTGCATTTGCACAAAGGGCACCAGTTTGGGCCTGCAATACCTACAATATGTAATTGATCTCTAGTTAAGATTTTCTTGTGAAGCGCTATCCAAACAAATGTGCCAGCTTTCGGAAGGATTGACTTACTCAAACATAAATCTTTGGGCCATGCAATGGGACACATGTAAAGAGATTGGAACTGATAAACGAGTTTGATAGAATAATCATCTGATTTAGCACCACACCAAATTGTCCTTTCCTTTTGAGAGTTCAATACAATCTTCTATTTTTCTAGTTCCATGTTGATTGCCATCTTGGTCAGCACACTAATCAGGGCTTCACCAAAGTCTATCCAATCCCAAAGAGGGCCAGAGTTTGAATCTATCCTGTTGACATAATTTGCTACTTTAATCCCCTTGATATTTTCCATGATGTTTACATTCTCTTAATTCTTCTATGTTTGAGAGGGGGTGATAGCCGTTCCATGAATCTTACCAGGAATCTGCTGATTTTTCGTCATTAACCACTCACAAGAGATGCTCTATGATGATTAGCCTACATTCCCACATGAACTTCCATGTATGAGAACCATTCAGAGCATTTGCGTTTGTCAAGATTCTGCTTGGATCATTATCATCTAGGTACTTGTTTCGAAGGATTTTGCACCATAATGTAACTAGTGAAGAATACATTTTCCAAATTAGGTTGGCACCTAAGGTTTGGTTTTGCAACAAAAGCTTTTTGATATTAGCTCTGCCACTCTCTTTGTATCGCTTGGCTGAACCCCAATGAATGAGTGGAATTTGTTTTACTTCATTGGAGCCATCCCATAGAAATTTCATCAAGATTCCATCCAGACTTGATGCCATTTTCCTAGTCAATTGTAGGCATGACATACTGTAAATCAGAATAGCAGCCAACACTTCCTTGATCACTGTTATCTGATTGACAAGAGTGAGCCATCTTCTTTTCCAAGCAAAAGCCTTAGTTTTCTATATTTTAATGGTGTTTCTCCATAAGATTGTTCTAACTCCTCCTTTGAATAGGGGAATCCCAAACACTTGCATGGAATCCTGTCAATTGCGAATCCCAGTAAATCAACAGTTTTCTTTTGGAGGGGTTTTTTTGTGTGATAGGAGTAAGTTTTTGACTTATCTTTGTTTATCAATTGCTCGGAGGCTGTGATGTATTTGTCCAAAGTTTCTTTTATTGTCTTGGCTTCTCTCATCTTTGACTCTCCATGCAGAACCATCTCTTCAAGATGAGGAGAATCCATAATTGCAGAGAGGAAAGAAAGAGTTCAAGAAATCGAAGACTACAAAGAAAAACTACAAAATATAAAAAAAAAAAGGGATAAATGGAAGAAAATATTTGAAAACCAAGAAAAAATGGAACAAGAAGAAATTGAACGAAAAGAATCAGATCAAACAAGAGAATCTTATTCCTTCTCAGAGTCGGACTTTTTTAAAGGATTCTTTGATGATTTGTCAATAGATGAATCATGTATAAGTTTTAATTATACTAAGAAACCTAGTGAAAAATTCAAATTGTTGAAAAGGTGACAAGATGCTTTTCAATATTTCAGGGGACTAGTTTTTTATAGGATAGTTGATCTATGGAAGGTGAAAACATTTCTTAAGAATCCTTCTGTAAACTATGATATTTTATCAGATCCCATATGGAACATTAGAAAAGATATAAATCAATTAAATTGTATCTGATTTATGAATTCAAATTTATCTTCAAGATCTTCTAGAAGGTTTTGGTGTTGCTTATATTTGACATGAGATGCTTACTTTAAAATCTGACCATATAGACGCTTGTGAAAAAATATTTGGTGCCATTCTCAATGGAGAACCAATGCCTAAACCTAGCACTCTTATAGAATCTTTTCAATTGCTCACTTGAGAACTTTGATCTTTAGCTCTAGAATTGAATCATACTATTCTATCTTAGATAGACTTTCAGATAGATAAGAAGGAAGTTCGATCAAAATGAATCAATACTCCAATTGCATTTGCAACCCTATAGAATTTGGGCACTTTGGTGGCAGATTTTCCCACCATGCATCTGCAATGATAAAATTAAAACATTCAAGATTTACAAATATTAAAATTTCAACATTTAATAACAAAGAGGGAAAATTTTAAATTTTAAAATTTGAAATATTTTTTCATAGAATACAAACTAACTAGCCTAGAATTTGTCCTTATTCACTTGCATTTGTCTTGAGAAAAGAGATCTCCTAGTGCTTGGTTGTAGATCTCAATCTCGGACACAATCTTCACCTTCAACAATTGACTTTGCTCCATAGCCTCTATGACAGTGTAGCAGCCTTGTATAACCTCCTCATTAGCCTTGATGCTCTCAAAAAATTGGAAGACTGTTGAGGAAGTATGTAGAAGCATGAAGTAGCCTATGAAGGTGTCTTATCCAGAAATGGTCTATATCATCCTAAATGCGCCTATATTTTTCTACCACTGCCATAAAAATATCTAACATTCTCCTTGACTTGGTTCTTTCTATTGATGTTATTGAGCAGCTTCGGTCTGCACTTCCCAAGAAGAAAAGAATAAATTAAATGTATAGCCTCTAGGCTATTTAATTTATACCAAACAATAAATGTAAATGCTAAAGGGCCGACCCTTCTTGGTTCACATATCTTAGTCTTGGCTTGAGCCGACTTTATGCATTTATTATTTATCTTGTATGTGGGCCGACCTATGTTGAAGAGGTGCCACACTTGTATAAATACAAGGTCTCATTTGTCTTTGCATAACCAAATCACTAAAGCAAGTTCGCATCTATCTTCAAGAGCAGATTTCGCACTTTGTAGCAGCAGGTCCAATTTCAAGGAAGAACTCATTCATTTGTATCTAGTGCATCTAGAAGAGGTGCGACCTCATTGCATTCATTATTGGCCATTGCTGGGCCTGTGTTGTAAGCAGATTTCTGCCATTGTTCTATATTATAGAAGAGATTCATTGCTGGGTTTTTCTCCCTCAAGAGGAGGGTTTTCCCAGGGTATCTTTGTGTGTTCATTGTCTTATGTGTTGCAATTCTTTTAAGTGCTTTCATTATTCAATCTGATCTAAGAAACACTAACACTTTCCCTCATAAATATAGCATATTGTTGGCTTTGCTCCATTGACAATACAAATGAGAGAAATCAACAACTCAATCACCTATAAAAGGTCACAATTTGAATAATTAAATAATTAACTCTACTTACCCTACACTTAAGCCTTAATTTTTAAATGAGGAACTTTTTCTAATAAATTCTAAAAGAAGAAGATAAAAACACTTCAAAAACTTACATCCACAATCTTCTTTTGTAGTAGTCTAAAACTGGATCTCATCAAATACCCAATCTGCCACATCCATCTCAACAATCGTCTTTGAGTAGGAAGATTTGCTTCACTTCTTGCTAACAAATGTTCCCCTAGAAGAAGTGTTTGCTTGTAGGAAAGACTACAAGCTAATGAATGAGGGTGCAAAATGAGTGACACTAGGTTGGACCAACTCCTTGCTATCTTTGAACTCTCTTATTAAAAAGTGATCCTGAGCATGGTTATAAAATATAAATATATATGCAAATGTTTTGTGCAGGCTCCACAACTGGACTGATCCACTCTAGTTTTCCGATGTTCATCAGCATTATATCAATGCAAAGTTTTGAGCAAGGAGTCCAAAAAATTGAGAGGTGTCTTTCCATTAGTAATCTACTAACAACAACATACTTCGCTGCATTATCGGTGACTATTTTGTAGTACATTTTACTCACGCACTGCCATCAAATTTTTTCTAAAATACCACACAAAAATCTGCATTTTTAATCTTGCTTGAAGCATTGATGGAATTTGAGAATATACACAAAGAAAATACTTAAAAAATTCAGCAGCGTTCTGTTTTTTCTTTCAGTCCTTCCATTACACTTGATTGTGCAATCCATTTTCCTCTAGATAGCCGACTGTTCATTAATAATTGACTGCAACATTTTTACATTTTGTCAGATTGCACTTGACTTTTAGGAAATAAGCAGATGGCTTTGGATGTTTACATATGTTAACTATTGGAAGTTCAAGTGTTGCACAAGGAATTGTAGGAAACCTTCTATTTTGCTCCTTAAAATGTTTTATTTGTCAAACTGTCTAGCCTCTATAGATGATGATTTTATATTTGATATTTGTGTTTTCATGACCATAATTGAATAGGAAGCTCTTACATCTAAGAGAAAATATGATATTGTGTATGTTTCATTCTCAATTTGCATTAAATGTAAACCACACTTTGTTTAGATTGTGTGTAGGTGCTATTTTGGGATTGGAGAAACCAAAAGCAAGTAGCATGCTTGGAGGAGTGCCATATGGAAGATGTGACTCAGGTGTGTGCCTATGGTAATGAATTTCTATTATTTACCAGTCAAATATGTTCCTATTTTCAGAGATTTCGATGAGGAAGATCTTGATTGTAGGATGTATGCATTTATTTATGCAAGGGCTGTAATTAGAGGTTATGGTTTGGTTTTTGACTATGTGATCTTGTGCTGACCTATGATTTCCAATTTCTTTTTCTGGAAGCTGCAGGATGTTTTATGTCTTGGTAGATTTTTTAGAGTCAACTTAGGATTCTATTGTTTTCTGTCAGGTTCGTTTTCATCCGAACCGCAGGGACAAACTACTATCTGGTTCGGTGGATGGATTGACTTGTGTTATTGATGCTAGTGGCAACATTAATGATGATGATCAACTGGAGTCTGTGAGTATTCCTACAATAACTCCACTCACCAACTATGAATTTTTGATTTTTTTTTAAAACATACTCTTCTCTGAATAAATTTAGTAGATGAATATTTAGAAGGAATTGGATAGGTGTTGTGCTTCTGAAATAATCGATGTCAATAATAAGGTGGAATGGAAACATAATTAATTATTGAAATTTACCTTTTTATGTGTTTAATATGCAGAAAAGTGGACATAATTTGGAAAAATCTATTGTCAGATAGTATGCATGAAATGTTTCAAAATAGTATTGGGAGGCATGATATAATTTTGGACCATTAAATTGATTCTACAATCCTTGAATGTGGAAGGGAAATTTTAAAACTGGAAGTCTTCTAAGGTCCATTATATAAATATAAGATAAACTTTTATTACTCATTCTTCATTAATAAGGAAATACACAAGACATAATTGAGCTTGCCAAGTAACCATGAAATTGGAGATGCTGCCTAAAATCTTTGTATGTTTGAACTAGTAGACATACAATGCTGTTAGTATGCGAAAGTCAAACTTAAAACCCTATATCCTTCCATAATACAAGTTCATATTCATATTGTATAAGATCCGTAATTCATGAAAATACAGTTTGATACCTTGATAATTATAGATCATAAATAAGTCATTTCCTGATCATGTGATAATTCCTCAAGAAAAAGAAAAAAAGAGCTAGATCAAATTAAGGTATATGCTGCAACCTAGGGAGAATGGTGTGCAATGATACAGCTTTGCAAATCAACGGAATGTCAGAAACTAACCATTCATGGTGAAAGCAGGCAAAAAGAAATCATTCACATCAAATGAATCCAGTGGTGTAATATGTATAACAGAAGTTCAAGTTTAAAATAGCAAGTGCCAAATGCAGAAATAATACTCCAAGGAAGTTACATGCGCCACTTTGAGAGGGCAGTTCTCCAACACTCATCTATAGATGATGAGAGAAAAACAAATTAATTCAATGATGTCCTATTTGCCTCATCGTCAATTCTATTTATAGATAACCAAATGATGAAGTTAATTAATTATGCTCAAGGGCTGAGTTAACCCTAATATAAGGAGTTGATCTGACATAACTAATAGGTTCAATCCAAACCTAGGGCTTGAGCAAATAAAATAGAAGATACCCATTGGGACTATATTGGGCTTTTACATACCCTCCCCCCTTCAAAAAGTTTTGACTGCAAAGTGGGAAACTCTGTAGAAAATTGTTTGGTTCCCAAGTGGCATCTTCTTCCAGCAGGTCCTTCCACTTGATAAGTAGTTCATCTGTAGAACTTCTTCAGTTTCCACCTCAACTTGCCTTCTTCATCTAACTCTTGAAGCTTGGTCTGGGACTGCATATTCTTTGCCAACACTGATTTAAGGAATGAGACTTGAAAAATTGGATGTATTTTGTAAGATGGTGGAAGCTCCAACTGGTATGACACATATCCAATTTGATGGATCATGTTGTAGGGACCATCAAACTTGGGAGCCAACTTCTCATTTCCTCTAATCTTGATCGAAACTCGTTTGTATACTGAAGTGTTAAAAAAGCCTGCTCATCCACCTCAAAACATCTCTCCGACATGTGTTGATCTGTATATTGTTTCATCCTGTTTTGTTCTTGGAAAAGGTTGCCCTTCAACAATCTATCATCTCTTGCTGCTGCTATAAAAAACTGTCTACTTCCTCAACCTCTGAAGATCCTGGAAGATAATCTTGCATGGCAAGAGGTTTTTGCCCATACAAAGCCTCAAATGGATTCATCTTAGTTGATGAACAGTATCAAGTATTTTGCCACCATTCTGCTAATGGAAACCTCTTACCCTTTGATATTGTTTGTCTTGTGCAAAAAATAGAAGTCTGTCCCAAGCACTTATTAAGTTATTTACAATCTTTGTTTGATTATCTGTTTGAGGATGATAGAGCTGAACACATTTGGAGATGAGTACCACACAGCTGAAATAATTCCTTTTAAAAGTTGTTAGTAAAAATGGGGTCTCTATCACATACAATTTTTTGATGTATACCATGCAATCAAAAAATATTATCCAAAAGAACCTTTTCCACCTCACTTGCTCTAAATGGTTGTTCCAATGCACAAAAATAAGTGTATTTTGGTTGTCTATCCAGCAATACAGATTTCAATGCCTTTCCCTAAGATTTAGAGTGGCCTTCAGTGAAGTTCATGGAAATATCTTGTCAATGTTTTTCAGGAATTGCTAGAGGTTGGAGTAGGCTTGGAGATTTCACTGTTTTACTCTTATATCTTTGACCTAAGTTATTGGTTCCTGTATGGGTGTGGGTACGGGTATCGAAACCCAGTATGACGGATGGCATTTTTTTTTCCTTGAGTATGGGTACAGGAATATATATATATATATATTCAAAATTATAAATTATAAGAACAATTATACTCATAATTGCCAATAAATAGAATACAACATAATTTTGACATAGTAACTTATACCTATACAATTCATGATCACTCCACAAGTACAGTAATAGATTCTCCTTAAAAATATAATAGAGAAATAAAAACTCAAAGAAGCCTGCATACCTTACTAGTTTCTGGGTCAATATTGATCATGACTCACTAAAAAGTAGAATACTGCACTCAATGCAGAATAATCAGCAGTCAAAATAGTCAATGTAAGTGGTACAAAAGTTAATGCTGTCTATGTAGTAGAGATCTGTGGTCAACACAGTCAATATAGCAGAGATCTTTGGTCAACACTGTTAGATAAGCACATTTAAGAAGAGTCAGTCATACAAGGGTCAATGCAGTGTAGAGGGTCAACGTTGAAGATCTGGTGTGCTCATTCACGAATGATATCAGATTTACGGTTTGGCCCAAACATTGTCTTTTTCCCCCTCCTATGATAGTGTTGGTCAAATGAGAGAGTAAATAATGGAATGATGCATTCGTGAGGATCAATGAATGCTATCTACACAGGATCAATTGGAAACAATTGCCTTAATTTTTTTTTAAAAGGTGGATATAAATTCCCAGTCTGCCAAGACATATCAACTTCATATTGGAATTCATTAGAAAACAATATCATATATAGTAATTGATGGTGTCATATTCCTTTCATGAACCAATTTTGTAATTGCTGTTGTTTTTCTCTTCGTAGATTGCGGGGCTCCTACTGGTATGCCTAGGGTATTGCTCGGGCTGTTGGAAATATTGTCATTGATGTCAAAGGAGAATTAATGTCACAATATTTTATTGAAGTCGAAAGAGATTTAATTGGCTGGCTGACCCATGGAATACTATTATGTTTTAATTTATTATGGTCGACCCATGTGTTTGGCACCCATGTTGTTTCATTTTATGGCGCCCATGTTTGGGGACAAGTCGTCCCATTTAAATATTAATTGGGCATGCCTCTTTGAAAGGGGATGACTTCCCTTGGAAAAATTGCCCCTCTCCATGAAGAAGGATGAAGTGATATAAAAAAGAGAAGAGATGTAGGTAAGGTTGTGGGTGAGAAAAATGTGATAACCATTTTAATGCAATCAGATTTTTGAATGAAAGTGAAAATTTCATCATTTGTTGAAGAAACATCCAAAAGGGGAAACTTTGTTTATTTGGAGGTCGGTGCCTACTCAAAGAAGAGATTGGTGTCTCTTGCTAAGATGGTGCTTAGTAGTGGGGATTGGTGTCTCTAGTGGGTTGGTGCCTGCAAAATTTTGTAAAAGAATTTTATTTTGTGGCTGGATTTGGATAGTATATCCAAGCAATCTTTCTTTGTGGTTATTTCCCGAAATAGTTTCCACGTAAATTTTGTGTTCTTAATTGTTACATCTTGCATGATTGCTATTATTGTGGTTGTTAAATTTTAAATAAGCAAAAGATTAACTTATATTGGTTCACCCTTGCTCAGTATAAGTGTGTGCTTTTCACGGGCACTTGGATTCCCTGTGGGTCTTTCATAGAAGGGTCCACAAGGAACTTGAGCACTTGGGCAATAGTCTGGGAGTACTTGGGGATGAACCTGCACTGTACTAGGACCAGTACCATACCCACATGCGCACCCAAGTCAAATATGAAGGATCCGGTAACATAGTCTTTAACAAACTTCACATTGGGCTACAAACCTTCAGATACCTTCCATCATACCCTTACAAAAAATGATTGCTTCACCCTTTGATATGTTTTGAGAAAATTTGAGTGATCAGCTATAGGAGAAGCATGCAATTTTTAGTATCCCATATTTCACCTTGGAAGAATTAGCCAAGGAGACTCTAGCTTTTTTTCTTAATATGTCTCCACTCCATGAGTATGTTTGGTCCCCCAAGGCCACCTATTTCCAACTTCTTAATGACGTGGGAAGACTCTAGGCCCCTCTTCTTTGGCTTGTTCCATCCATATTGGTATTTGACATAATATTGCATGGAGTGGTGAGGCTTTTTCATATTGGTGTGAAAGGGCATTTGCTACCACATTTCTTTTCCTTTCTTATATTCAATCTCAAAGTTATAGTCAAGATGTTTATTGACCCATTTATGTTGCTCTAGGTGGATAGGTGTTGCTCCAAGAAGTACTTAAGACTGCTGTGATCTATTTTGATTTAAAAATATCTTCCTTTAAAGTAAGGACTCCACTTTTCAGTAGGATGAAGAACTGCTAACATTTCTTTCTCATAGGCGGAGATACCCAAATTTCATCTTGAAATTTGCCTACTCCCAAAATACTAGTGATGAAGGAATGGCCTTTATCTTCTACCAATACATTAAAATTTTGTGTTTCTTGGATGAGAAGTCCCAATCTTCTAGCAACATTGCTGCTGATATAAGACAAGAGGAGAGACTTGATCATCGTAAGAGAAGATGGCAGCCTTATATTATTGAGAAATGTCTAAGAATAGATGGAAATTAGAAAGGCCATTTGGATGTGAGTTACAATGGCAGGAACAAAAAGGACAAGTGTAATATTAATTACACTATTATTGTCATTATTCTAATATAATACTAATATATCCTAGTAACCCCCAATGAGTAAACCACAAACAACACCAAGCTTGTTTCAAAATTCGAGGAAGTGAATAGTATCAAGTGATCGAATCATTAAAGTGCGAGGTTGCTCCTGAGAAGTGCAAAAATGATGGTGATGAATCTTGATGTGTTTGGTGTGAGCATGATATGTTTGATTCGTCACCCACTTCAATACTGATTGATTATCATAGAAAAGTGGAGTTGGAGAATGCTAAGAAGCTGAAAATCTGCCAAAGTTCCATGTAGCCAAGCTACACTCGTAGCTGCCTTGTGCTCAGCTTCAGTGGAAGATAGAGCTATTGTTTGTTGAAGCTTATTTTGCTAAGAAATATCTCTTGATCTTGAAGAGAAAATGTACCTGGTAGTAGATCATTGAGCGCCAACTAATCCTACACAATTAGTGTTTGTATATCCAATCAAACCAAAATCTGCTGTTCTCTAAAAGAATATGCCAAAAACCAAGAGAGCTAACTAATAACAAAGTAGAGATTTGATCTAGAGTTTGTAAGATATATTAAGCTGCCCACCAACTATCTGTAGAGTGATTCATCTATCAAAGATGAATCATTAGAGGCTGATCATTTCAACTTCACTCTATCATTTGAAAACATTCCAAAATACTTGAAGCATATTTGAATTGATCCATGAAGATGCAATGATTAGATTTCCAAAACTCAATTCCTAGGCAATAATGTAAGAGGCCTAGATCAGGCATGTCAAAAGCCACACACAAGTTGATTTCACTTGCTGAATTCCAGTTTGTGATTCTTGTGATGGCAAGATCATCAACATACACAACAATAACTATAATATCATCACCACTGCTTCTAAAATTATGATTTGGACCAGAAAAACTTCTTCTAAATCCATAAACTTCTAGATGTTTATCTATTTTGAAATACCAGGTTCGAGGAGTTTTCTTAGGTCCATACAAGGATTTAATCAACTTGCAAACTAGATATTCATGAATAGGAACCTGAAAACCCTCAAGCTGTACCATATAGATCTCCTCATCCAATTTTTTGTTTAGGAAGGCTCATTTGACATCCAATTGATAAACCTTCCTATTGAATTGAGCAACTATGGAGAGAAGTAACCGAAATGTGAGCATTTGTGCGGTAGGAGCACAAATTTCTTCATAGTCTATCCCCTCTTGTTATGAAAAAACTTCAGCAACAAGTTGTGTCTTGTACTTGTCCAAGTGACCATCAACTTTTTGTACTTTGCCTTACAAACCTATTTGCACCCAATGAGTGTTTTCCTTGGAGGCAATTCTACCAATTCCCAAGTATGATTTTTCAGCAAAGCATCATATTCAACCTTCATAGCAGCTTCCCATTTTGGGTTTCCTTGGGTTTTAGAGAAATTTTGTGGTTTAGAAACCTGAAAACGATCAGATGACAGAACAAAATGAACATACATTGCAACAACATGGAACTTGATTGTCTTGTTCGTTGAGGTTTGTTATTAGGTTGAGGATGTTCATGCACATGTAATCCTTTGAAAGTGGAATAGTACCATTTTGGCCTCTTATGTGCTTCAAGCGAATGTTGTGAAGGCAAAGGGTCATTTGGAACCCTAGATAGAGTGAAATCAGTTTTAGTTTTGTGTTAGTAATATACAAGTGGAGAAGAACCAATTGAAGGTTGAGTCATAGAATGATCTAATGAATTAGGAGATTCAACTTTCAAATGTACCTTAAGACTAGATTTAGGAATTGCATTGACCTTTTGTTGAACACAAGAAAAATATGGCTTTGTTTTTTGTATGTCAACATCTTGACTATCAATGATTTTGTTAGTAGAAATAACGATACACCTCTATGTTTGAGATTGTTCACCATAGCTAACAAAAAAGTATTTGACACTTTTGGAATCTAGCCTATGTCTTTTATATCAAGAACCAATATGTAAGCAATTGAACAAAAATTACAAAAAAAATGTACCATAGGGTTGTGATTGGACTAGGTTTCTTTTGGTGTGATGTTTGGCAAGGTTTGCAAGGACTTCAGTTGAGGAGAAAAACTACTATGTTCATAGCTTCTCTATAGTATTGGTAGGGCACATTCCTATTGTGCATCATGCATTGTGCCATCTCCATGATAGTCCTATTTCACCTTTCAATCACTTTGTTCTATTGTGGATTGTAGGGTCCAATTAATTGTTGTTGAATACATTTTTGGTGCAGTCATGAATGGAGAGCCCAAATAAAGGATTGTTCGATCATGCAACTTAGAGTTGACATAACGTAGAAAATCAACTTCTCATTGATTTAGTAACATATAATGCTCACAATTGGCTCACTGGCCTATCACATGGAGATTACAATATAAATTGGCACACAGGCTGCCACAAGCTTATTACAAGCTTATATGCTAAGGTTCGACAAAAGAACTACTATCACTCTATCACTAGTTGACTCGCTAACTATTGTCCCTCTAAGATCTAGTCTTGATTAGTTTCCCTCCAAATGAATTCTAATTATATATTAGCTCCAAGCTTTAGAAATGGTCTGCGTTGGCCACAAGGTGTTTCAATCTTGATATCCTATGAAATGTGTAGGCCGGCCAAAATCTGATGATCAAGCATCATGTGTTGAAGAATCTTGATGCTGTTTTAGCTGAAAGTTCCTTTGGTCCTATACTGCCTTGAGATATGTTGGGCTGAACACCGCAAGGCATGGAAAGGTTCCACAAACCTTGCCTGATGAACTGAGTGCTGATTGCTTTGAACTGTGATCTTCTAATAACGATAAGTTTCTATAGTTTGATCCAAAACTCTTGAGATTTGGATATGATGTACGTGAGCTATTGTAGAGCTTTGATTCTCTGTTGTGAGTTGAAATAAGATTATGTGGTGAAATGAGGTAAGTTGTACTGGGATGCTCCTGCATCACTTTTTTCTATATAATTCCTTGAATGTGTGATGGTGAATGCCCCCAATTAGCAGACCATAGACTCTTGATCTGATGCTTGTGAATGTCTCGATCAATGACTTGAATTTTATGAATGCACCATAGTAATTAGATTTCTTTTTCAAGGAGTAAACTCACATCTTCCTAGAGAAATCATCCACCAATAACAAAAATTCGTTGAATTGAGGGTAGTGGGATATTTCCAATAAGGCTCACAAAGATTTGCATGAATGAGATACATGAGTCCCTTAGCATGCCATGCACATTTTGCAGAAAATGATTTCCTCTTTTGCTTTCCAGCCAAACAACCAACACAACTTTTATTTTTCCTATATATGAGGTAGTCCTTGAACCATATGGGCTTTTTTGAGAATGGCCAAATATTGAAGATTCAAGTGTCCATACCTTTCATGCCAAAGAATATTGGCATTATCTTCAACAACTAATGCATTCAAATTAGTTGTAGCAAGATCAACAAGCTTATACAAGCCACCTTACCCAATGCCTAGGGCAAAAACTTTGTCCTTTTCCACATAATTCACTTCTTTCCAATGTCTAGATGCGTCTTAAATCAAAGAACCAATATTTAATGTCAATGCTGTCAGAAAGAGGTGCCATGAGTGGGAACTCTTCATCTAATCCATGCTCCTCCTTAGTAGCTACCACATAAACTTTACCACACTTTTGGGGGATAGATTGTACTATCTTTTCTTGCATTCCTTTTTAGCATGTCCAAAATTGTTACAATAAAAAGATTTCACCTTGTTCTTGGATGGAGTGTAACTAGTATTGTTGGAAGAATTATGAGGTTTTCCATTAAATTGGGCAAAAAGAGCGCTTTTAGAGGTTCTGAATGTAGATTCCCCTAGCTGCTATTGTCTTTGCTTCTTTTGTAGGTTTTGAATGATGGGACACATTTCTTTGAAGAGAGGTATCCTTTTAAATGGACATGTCTTTGCCTTACACCAATCGCTGCTTTTAATGTTGAATTACTATTTTATTAATAACTCTGCCTTTAATCATGTTAATTGCCGCCCTTTCTTTAATTGCTGTCCTTTATATCTAGTGCTGCCTTTCAAATATGAATCGCTGCTGTACTAAAACAGATCACTGCCCTTTTTGGGTCTTTTAATTACCATTTTCAATATGTATTATGATATATATATGTATTCTATGTTTTTTCTTATTTTAATATATTTATTTATATATATATATATATATATATATATATATATATATATATTTAATATTCATAGTATTATATTATTATAATTATAATAATATCATATTGTTAATATTTATATTTATATTTTAGTGTTGCGATTTCGGGGGAATGACAAAAATAGACCTTTTCAAAACTTTTAAAATATATTGATTGTTTCTTGACAAAAGAAATTGACCCAATTTTTTTTAATTTGATCTTGAAACTTTGTAAAATTCTTTCAAATTTTTCTTGGACATAAGAAAAATCTTTAAGAGAAAAATATAGATAACCAGACGGAAATGCTTGGAATACATGCCCTAGTTGTGGAAGTTTTAGTTGTAAACCCACTTGCTCCTTACCTTTGAATTTTCACAAACCCATGAATGGTAAATCTTGTGGCCATGTCTTCATCCTATAGCAATTTTAGTCTTGTGACCTTCCAAGCAGTTGCAAAAGGATTTGTGTGACAGGCAAACAACTTGTGATTTTCTGAATTTTGGCCATGATTGCCTTCCACGGTGCTTGTGACTCTCATGTGACTGAATTTTAGGAGATTCCATGGTCTTAATTTGTGATCCTCCTGCACCCTTCAAACCACAACTAGAATTTTCAACAAAATAGTGCCTTTGTTTGTCTACAACTTCTAGTTTGTGACTCCCACACAAAATGTCTGCAATTTCAGTCTTTCTTCTAGCTGCAACCTTTGAAGAAATTTCAAGATTTCCTTTTGTGCCTTAGTGTCACAATCTCTCCAAATCTTTTAGTGAGCCTATGCCCTTGATCTTCTCTTCCCACTTTCTTCTATGAGATCAAATTGCGTTGGCTTTGATACCATTGTCGGTATGAGACAAAGAGTGAGATGAGAGAAGACGCTTGATCATCTCAAGAGGAGATGGCATCCTTATATCATTGAAGACCATCTAATAATAGACGAGAGTTACAAAGTTCATCCAGATGGCAACTACAATAGTAGTAACAAAATGACAAGTTTAATATTGGTTACAATATTATTGTCATTATTCTACTAGAATACTACTATATCCTAGTAGAATCAATGAACACCAAAACATTTTGATTTTCGATGAAGCCATTCACCTCGATCATTCGATAGCGTGAGTCATTCCGATGAATTCAAAAGTTGATAGTCCCAATTCTTCTTCCTTAGTCACATATATGTCTTTTTTATCCTACTCCCTTGGACTTGGATGGATATTCTTGAAGATTCTCCTCATGCTGTTGTTGCCCTTCCATGGAGAAGTTCTTTTATCCTTACATACATGTTCCTTTAAGCCATTTCTCACTACATCTTAAACAAATTGCCTGGGTGAACTCTTTTTGCCTTTCTGTTGGATCGTAGTTCCTTCTCAAGGGAAACCTTTGTCTATTCATTCTTGTATTATATAGACATCTTGTTGGAAACTCTGCATATTAATTGTATTCACAATAGTCCTTGCTAGTTTTTGCAACTAGTGGTTCCAATTATTGGCAAATTTTAGAATACTCATAAATTCTGTGCAGTAATCCTCAATGATCCTTGTTGCCTGATATTCATGAGTTTGTAGAAATAATATGCTGATTTATCCTTTTCAGATTTCTTTAGGAACATTCACTTGAACTCTGTTGATGATGGTGTAATGACCCCTAACTAAAATATTTATATAAATTATTCAGATTTGGAATAATCCAATGAAATTGAACCAAAACATCTGTACAAAATTCTGATGTCTGAAATGCTCACATAAAATCAGTAGATCTGCACATATAAACTGGTTGGAACAAAGTATTTCATTCACACATTTCTTTCAATTGATTACATAGATCTGTTCCTATGAAATTTTGTTGACAATCAGCACTATAATGATTACAAAGATACTCTGAGAATGACCAAGCCTCTGAAATACCCATATGCTGTTGTAGACCTCCTAGTTAAAGTGCTGATGCAATCTTCATATGAAGCTGCCCTCCAAAAACCAAAGGCTTTTCATCCTTAGGTCCAATAGCTGAATACAAGTGCTTGAATTAGGGTTGGGGTTTGTTGATGTGATGAAGGTTGATCCAAATTGATGAAATTGCTCGTCTTATATAGGAGTTGAAGGCCTAGTGTGGGCCCAAACGTGTTGAGAGCCATTTGAGAGTTTGTCACCATTTTACATTCAAATTTGGGGCCATTGATGACATTCCATGTTTACCTTGAAGATCATTGACTTCCTTTGTTTGAACGAAGGGTTCTATGAAAGTGCATGTTAGAAGGTGGGTGTTTGGGGAAATGCTTACAAGCATAATGAGCAAATAATACTTTGTAGGCCCAACGGTGAGGGTTTGAGAAATGGGATTTTTGCGTGACAAGATGTAATACGACAGGGGTCCGAGAATGCACATTCTAATAGGAATATTGTGGTGGGTATTTAGGGGTTAGAATACTTCATTGAAACTTTTGTAGAGGTAGACTATCATCGACAAGCTTGAAGGTCTGAAGAGGAATGTGTGAGTGGAGAAGTCGGGGTTAGGGAATTGAGGTGCTAGGTGAATGGGGAGACAGAAGTCCGAACACTTGTGGGGGAGAAGGAAGTGAGTTGTGAGGTGTGGGGAACCAAGGAAAGGGATGCCAATATGAGAAAGTCCAAAATCTTGGCCAAAGCAAGAAAGTGACTCAGATGCCCCCATACTTAGGATTAGGGGCATTACAAGTGGTTGCTTGCTTTTTTTCTTAACTACCCACTTGATCCAACTTACTGTAATGTCCCCGATTTAGCCCTACGCTCTACAATTGGATTTAGCCTATTTCCGGAAACTCGTAGGCTAAGCAAAATGAGAAATTAGGGTTTCCTATTTTATAGGAGGTTGCAGATGCAGTTTTGAGGGCTTGCATGTGTGTTTTTCTGATGCATGTCTAGTGGAGCTTTCTGGGTTTTTGAAGAGCTTCAGGATGAGGTAACTTGCATTTGAATCTGACATCCTTTCCAAGCACTTACTATTTATAGTAAGTCATGCTGGTTGCCCGGTTTGTGCTTAAAAGATATTTGGAAACACTTACTATTTATAGTAAGTCATGATACTGCTCAGTTGGCATACAGATGTGATTTTGGCAAACTTACTATTTATAGCAATATGCTATTTTTGGTAAGTATATTTATAGCAGTATCACTCTAGCAGCAACTCAATCTTTTGTAGTCCAGTTTGGCTTTCTGTTGAGTTGAAGTGAACTTACTATTTTTGGCAGTGGCTATTTTTAGAAAGTCTAATCTTGGCAGTATCATCATCTGCAGTTCAGTTCAGGTCATCATGCTATTTGTGGTAATCCTTCAGTTTCAGTATTGGCATTGGTTTTGGTTATCTCCTTGGACTAAGTGTTATACTTTTAATTTCATGTTTTTAAGTAGTACCCCCACACCTAGGAGAGATAACTTCATGTTGTTTTAAAGAGGGGAAATTAAGGGGTCATGTTGAGCATTTAATGATTTATTAAATGCTTTATTGTTGCAAATAGAAATGGACGCCTAAAGGGAAGGGAAATAATGTTTTATTATTTCACAATAAAGTGAATGGTTGAAGGTGGCGTCCCTTGGGAAGTTGAAGTGATTCAACTTCTTGGAATTCAAAGTGTTTCATTTGCCCATTGAAACTTATATATTGCTGCATTGTGGAGAGCTGAATATGTTATGTTTTGGAAAGCAAAGTTATGCTGCTGGTTTGAAATCCAGAATCCGACTAAGAGAAAGCTTAGCAATTCTATTCCACTCTTCGGGCCTGAAACTATGGTTCCCTAGATGATGGATTGAGAGTGTGCTTCATTCAGAAGTGCACATTGGGCCTCAATGTGAAGATTCAGATGTTATTTTCAGATTTTTTTGTTGCTGATTCAGTCATGGCTGTAGGTGAAAATCATTAACAGCTTTAAGGGTAATTCTAATTTGATTATGGGTATTTGTTCATCATGATTCTATGCTTGAGGCGTCCCCACCTTGAAGTTTGCAGATTTTAGTTTGCTGTTTCTGATTTTTAAGTAGAAAATCGCCCCTCAAGAAGGCCGTACCATGTTGGGACTACTTTAGGGTTCGTGCCTAATCATTCTCTAAGCTTTAATGCAGTTTGTGGGTTGGAGATGGGCGCCTACCTCTTAGAATACTTTTGCAGTTTATTTTACGTCATTCAGAGGTATATTTGAAGAGTTATGAGCATTTCATTTGATTTACATGTTTGCTGATTGACATTTTCAGTCTACTATTTATGCATATCAGATTGTTAAACATTCAGATTTTGGCTTATATCTTGGTGATTGAGAAGATTATATATTGTAATAAACATTCTTCAGAAGTTTGCATTGATTATATTATTGTAACACATGGAAAATGCAGATTTATTTCATTGTAAGGTTGAGATTTAGTAGTACTAATCCAGTCATTGTTCTTACTGCATTTACTTGTGATTTCCTAATGCAAACACTTTAACCCCTGGCTGGTTTACCGCCAGTGTGGAGAATAAACATTTGTATCTCTCTTTCTCACCCACTGTCAAGTGGAGAATTCCCACTGTTGAGTGGATGCCCGCTGCAGCGGATGAATTAGTTTTGAATTGTAATCTTTTTCCCCCAACTGTTTGGTGGTAGTGTGGAAAGTTTCTCATGGCTGGTTATCCGCCTATTTCATTTCAATTTCAGCATTAGTACTCCACCATATGTTAACACCTCACCTGTCAAAGGATCTTGAGTGCACATTCTTGGTGTCGAGTTTAATCTCTCTCTTTTAGTGTAATCATTGTAATATTTGATTCAGTAGATCCGAGGGATCCTCTGACCATATGCCTGCCCCTCCTCCTTAAGTGGTTTTAGGGCGCATTCTTGGTTAGAGTTCTTTCATGCAACATTTTGTGTTATGCTAACCTTAACGGGTGCTTGGTTACATTGTAAATGTTCATTTAAAGATAAAAAAAATTGAGAGAGTATATTTCACTTATTACAACATCTCCTAGGTAACCTATAGTCACCAAAAGCTTGGCCTTCTTTAGAACCTTATGACTTTCAATAGAGGTCCTTCTTGGTAGTTCATTTAGATGTGTTTTCCCCCATGAAAATGGTATGATATATCTTTAGCATTTTTGTGTTAGGAGAGCAATACAACATATCCCATACATCCTCAACATCATCATTTGATTCGTAATTTTAATCTAACTCATTGAACCTAAATGGATTCCTTATTTGATTTGTGTGGGCCTTCCATGAGACATATTTTTTCATCCTCATCGTCATTTTGTGAACTCTTTTTTTTTGCTATAAATACTTGGTTTTTCTGTAGGAACCAACAAAACAGGGAGAGCTTCGTAAACTGTACAAGAGCCGAAAGGCGACATTAAAGACATGGAAAAGCCAATAACAAACAAGAGACAAACAACCCACCTAACCCATGAGCCTAAGTGGCTAGAGAACACCCATAACATGAGACAAGGCATGAGAACACAAGCCCCAATCAATCCATAATGACAATTACATTTCAACACACATCAAAAGCAACACATAGACCACATCAACCATCCGAGGACATGAACACGAACACCACAACCAAAGAGCAAGCAAGAACAACCATAGACATATAAAATGAGAAGCCAATTAGGTGCCAACCATATGAAAGAACATGAGCGCAGCCATGAAGGCGATTAAAAATATGACCCATAATTAGGAGGAACACTCTATAAATCGTATTGTATTAACATCAATGCTTCCGAAGGGAAATTGTTCCACCAACAGACAAAAATCTGCCCAGACATGATCCTCAAGTCCACACCTTTGTTGGTCACCTAGTTTGCAACAATCCCTTTTCTACCTCTGTGAACTCTTCATTAGGCTAATAGGCAGTTAATATTCTTAATTAAGCTCATATTTTCAAAGAATTCCATTTTTGCTTCATCGTCAAACTCCTATTCAAGGTTTCAACTTGTTGGTTTGTGGTCTTCTTCTTCCTTTCCTTTACCTAAGTTAAGTTGCAACCACATCTCTGACATCTATTGCTCCAATATTTTTATTTCTTCATTATTTTCCTAACCTCTCTGATGGTAGCCTATTTCATGTCATTCTCTTCTTCCTTAGGGTTGGGTGTGATTCTTGCTTGGCTTTTTTCTTGGCCTAATACCGCTTGTAATGATACAATTTCACAAATCAATAGAAACTAACCATTCACAATGAAAGCAAGAAGAAAAAATAAGTCCTTCACATCAAATGAATCCACCACTGTAATACATATAGTAATGGAAGTTCCCCAACTATAAAAGGTCAAATGCCAAATGCAAAAATAGTAACAAAGTAATTTGATGATGTCCTATTGACTTCATCTTCAGCCCTATTTATAGATAACCAAATAATAAACTTAGTTAATAATGGTCAAGTGCTATGCTAATCCTAATATAAAGAGTTGATTTGACAAAACTAAGAGGTTCAATCCAAACTTAAGGCTTGAGCCAAATAAAATAGAAGATGGCCTTTGAGGCTATATAGGGCCCATTACATGGTTTTGAAACTTATTTATATATCACTGGATAGTTCTAGTTTATGTTAGCCTAGCATGTGGTTTAACATAGAGTCACACAACTTAAACTCTGAAACTATTCCAAAAGCCAATGTGAAAGAGTTAGCACATAACTTAGTAAAACCATATATGTGATCTATGGGGACTTGTCCCCTCGCACCCAAAATGAGTCGTTTCATGGATAGGGATGAAACATCCTCCATTGGCCCCCAACATTGCTTGTAAGTGGGGATGTCCTTGCAAAAGTAAGGAACATTATAGGTGCATTCCCCTTTATAGGGGATGTTGGGGGAACACCTTGACGCCCTAGGATAGGTAGGGGATGCTTGGATGTCTCTCAACTGTCCTAGGGATGCTAGGGAGTCTCCATGTGAACCAAAGCATCTTTATCTCATGATTACGGTTTTGATTTGTGGCAAAGATTTGTGTTAGATTCCCTAGCTTCATGGTCTAAGGAATGAAGATTTGGTGATAAATAATGAGGGTATGGTGTAAGATAAAACATAGGAATTAATGCTTTTTTTGCAGCTTTGAGAGCCTATCCTAGGTTAGTTTAGCAAAAAAAAAAATTAATTAAATATCAATAACATTGTTTTAGCTATTGAGCTTGGGTTAGGCACCTAGGAGCTACAAAATAACATCAAAGCATGGGATTTTGATAACAATGAGTTCTCTAGATACATCAAAAAGACTTATCCATCTTGATTTAATCATCCAACCAAAATCATTTATTTACTTACTATCATGGTTCTCATGTTTTGTTTAGTTTTACCATATGAAGGGTGGGGGCAAATTACATTGCCCCCTTTTAAGAGTTACCGATATTTGACCCAAAAAAAAGTAACAAAAGTGGGTGGTAGGGAAAATTACATAGGTCTCACTGAATCCCTGTGTACCTTCTTACATTTAACACATTTCAAATCCTTAGCCTTGAGTGGCATTGCAACTAGTTCCTCAACTGCTTCTTCACAATAAACAATGTTATGCACATGTGCATCCAAAGACAAATTTAAGGTCATTACCTTTTTAATTTTGTCAATCCCACAATTGATTCTAGATTGGCTCGCTTTGATGATATGAAAGTGCTCTAGATAGCAGGTGAAGAATGTCTTTGCTTGGTCAACCATGTTGTCAATAGCCTCATGCAGCAAATATGTCCCTGTTGCTAGAGAAAGCAATGAAACACAACTCAACTACTATGCAACATCAAATAACATTCCTTCTGTCAAGTGACTATCTACGGTGGAGTAGTTGCCTTTTCATGGCCTTGTGGATACCTACACATGGTGTGCCTTCCATCTCTTTGGCAAGCTTACAAATATGCATCACCCACAAGCATAAATCAATGCTGGAGATCTCCTTATCATTGTAAGTAATGAAATCTTCCACCACCTTGATTGCATTAGTCATCCCACATCTATTTGGCTCCTTCATTGCATTTCCAGCCATGCCATATTCACATTGCCTCCTTTTCCCTTTTCCACTGTTAGAGGAAGAGGCCACAAAAAATGACTTATGCACCTTGTGAGTACCAATGGATAACAATCCTTCTCATTCAATGGACTTGGACCAACCCTGGATTTGGAGATATCTTTCATCCAACATGAAACCATGAATTCCATATCATAATGGGGACTTTTTCACATATGGAACCATCGTAAATCTGCTCTCTTGCCGCCTTTAGCTAGGCCAACTCCCAATATACATTAATATGCATGTCCTAGAGCTATCATAAGAGGTATTAATAAGGCTGGCCGAAATCATAACAAATTGCCCCTGATCCCCAACTTATAAATAAAGGAGTATATTTGATGCTAGCTTGCATAATCATTCTTTTTGAAGCACCTAATTAGGGACTTTACATTAATAATATTAAATATATATGTACATATATATCAATAATATTAAATATACGTACATATACATATGTTATTTATACAAATATATCAATAATGTCATATATATATATATATATATATGTATGTATATACATACATACATAGACACTCATATATATAAAATTAAATTAATGTGTACATATATATTTAATATTATTTATATATACATATATATTATTTGATCATTTAGTGGGGGTTCTATTGGGGTCCTTGCCCTTGAATTGTGAGGGTTTGTTCACAAGACTCACATCCCACACAATTCATTTTGCAAGAATACTATTTCATCTAACTCTATACCAATGAGGGAGATTGCTAGTGGTTTGCCCTACAAGAGATAATTGAAAAATAACTACAACAGTCTCACGCATTGGTAGAGCTTTGGATGAAGCAATATACTTGCAAATAAATTCTATGGGATGTGGGTTTGATGAACAAATCCTCACAATTAAAAGGTGAGGGCCCTAATAGAATCCCCACCAAATGATCTAATAATATACACATATATAATATTAAATTATGTATTCATACATATATATTTAATATTATGCATATTAACATTATATATATATATATATATATATATATATATATTATTAGATCATTTAGTGGGGGTTCTAGTGGGGCCTGCACTTTTGAATTGTGAGGGTTTGTTCACGAGACCTACATCCCATACAATTCATTTTGTAAGAATACTTCTTCATCTAATGCTCTACCAATGGGGGAGATTGTTGTAGTTATTTTTGAATCATCTCCTCTTGTAGGGAAAACCACTACTTCCTTCTCCTTTTGTAGGGAAAACCACTTTGTCCTCCTCCTATAGGATAACCAATTAATGTTCTTCTTGCCTCCATCATCCTCCTATTGTGCAACCAATTAACGTTCTTCTTGCCTCCATCATCGTCCTACTCTCATCCAATTGGAATGTCCACCTTCAAACCTCTGGCGTGCTCCTCTGGCATGTCCTTCCTCGTCCTCTTACACTCTTCCAACTAGAATTTCTACCTTCGAACCTTTGGCTAGAGCACCCGTCCTATTATCTCCTCTTGCAACACAACCTCTAGAATTTCCTCTAGCTTGAACACTTCATTGCTAATATCCTCTTATAAGGAATCTCCTTTTTCTTCTCTCTTCCATTGTTGCTCCAACATACTCCATCAACATCACCCACAAGACTTTCACTCAATCAATCAATTGAAGAGGTACTGCAGCTCTAGTCATTGTTTCCCCTCACCATCTGCTTGCCATCCCCAAATTTTAGTCCATAGTTTCCCTCTCCATGAAACCCATCCTTGCATCCCCTCATTCCAAAACTTTGTGGAACATAGCAAAGTATATAATTTTCATATTCATGTGGGTGAATGGAAGGGAAAGATTCTAATCTTCTACACTCTTGATTTGCAATAACTTACATCCAACCATCTCTGTATGATTTCTTTCAGTTTCTTCAACTTGGTGTTGGCCATTCTAGATGGGAAATTTTAAATGCAATTTAGGTGTGAAGGGTGTTACCTAATCCACACAAATTTTGTGTCTCTTAACAAATTGCATTTAGCTTTTGCATTTTTCCCATCTTGTTCTTATGTTGGATGATGCACTTCCCATGTGTTATTGCAAACCAATGAGCAAGTGGGCTCTATTATACACAAATGAATGTGTAACCAGTTTTTTGAGAATGTGGAATGGCATATTATGATAATGATATTTAGATACCTTTAGCATCCAAGGGCTATAGTCCAAACCCACACTATCATTTAGCTCTCTTTTTAATATAAGGTTGGTATACTAAGCTTATACAACTTGGCCAATCTTTTGAAAATATGATAAAGTTTATAGAATTTTAGAGCTAACTTATCATTTATTCGACTTTGTTTTGAATGGGTTTTGTTATAATATTGCAATGCACGTAGACCATATCTCCTTCAAATGCTTTTTCACTGTGATATTAGTCTGCCTGTTGTTTGGCACTGTTAAATTAATGATCAAATATGAACAAGAGCAAAACTGACTGATACGTGTTTGAAGGTATTCGATCTACAAGAGCAAATATTCGTTGATTTCTATATCTACAAGTGAAGATCGAATGTGATTTAAATAAGTCAAAGGGAGACACACCCCATGAGCGGACATGTCCCTTCTAATCATGCGATTTCATCAACTTAACCAACTGATTACCAATCGATGGTTTAGTCACTCAATCAATTCAATCATCTTATATATATTTGACCGATGCTATCGTATTTCAACACTCCCTCTTAGCTAGGGAAGATAACTCAATCAAGTATATAGTGATATCTCCTTACTCGTGATATCAGGAGATATGGTATGCTTTTGAAAGTGTCAAGTCACATGACATTCTTCATAACACATCTTCATTATTCAACACTCCCTCTTAGCTAGGGAAGATAACTTCATTCAAGTATAAAGTGACATCACCTAACTCGTGATATCAAAAGATATGGTATGCTTCTGAAAGTGTCAAGTCACATGACATTCTTCATAACACATCTTCATTATGGTATGTGCATTGACATCAAGTCACATGATGTCTACCATAATAAATCATGGCATATCCACGGATATATATCCATATCCACCATGACTAAGGATCATAATGATCTTCAAATTTATATCAAGTCTCATGACATCTATCAAAATGTCTAGGAGATACTATCATGACATGTCCACGGATATCAAGTCACATGATAGTGAAACTAATCATTGTAAAGTCGTCACCTTACAATGTCAAAGTGTTCATTATCGAAAGATCGTCACCTTTCAATAATGTACACAAAAAAGGGGGGTGAGCCCATACAGTCATGGAGTCACTCACATGACAAAAGAGTTTACACATTAAACATCTTTAAAACATATTAGTACAAAATAAACAATGTGAGTCTCAATCAAAAATAACTTACAGCTCAACCATACCAAGTTTCTTCCTGAAGGGTTCAATTTTGACTCTGGAGAGAGTTTTGATGAATGTCTGTTGTTTGATCATTTGTACTAATATGCTCCAACATTCCTTTCTACCATGTCTTTCACATAGTGGTCGGGAAACTCTATATGGTTTTGATAAATTAATCCCACAAGCAATTCACGGAGCCATACTGCTTCTTTGCTCCCATAGAGGCTGAAATATATTCGGCTTTTGTTGTACTTGAAGAGCACAAACGATTTACTGAGAGGGGGGGGTGAATCAATAAATCAATCACAAACTTTTATTTCTTAATCTTTTCAACTTTATTACAATCAACTTTTTGATATAAACCAATTTCCACAAGTTGACACAACTGTATTGAAGTAAATTTTCTTTTTTTTTTTTTTGGTACTAACCTACAAATTTTCAATAAGATGATTTAGTAGAATGAATTCCACAAGGAACACCTAGACCTCTCAAAATTTAGTAGACTCCTGCCTACAAGGAGCACCAACCCCTAATGCAAGGCACCAAACCTTGCCTTGATGGAAGTGAGACCGCCTTCAATCTGATCTGCACAAGCCCAACTCTCCAATCTGCTCTATGTGATCCAAGATATCACCTTCAGCCCACACAAGGAGGTAGGAATCTGACTGAACTGCTAGTCTACAATTTTGCACAACCACACACTCACACATATCTCTTTTCTTCAAATTTACTTATATCTTCTCGAATATGAATGACTCAATTTAATGGATGCAACTCTTATGAAAAGAGACATCTTTTACTAACTCATGCCTTTTAAAAAAGAATCGCTGCCTTTATACATCTAAACTAAAAGTTATATTAACACATATTGATGTTAATATTTTTCAAAGAATAATCGCTGCCTTTTGACTTGTGATTAGTTTTGAATCTGAACTAGACCATACTCTTTCAAGAGACAAGTCGCACCACTTCAGCAAGAAAAAAATGTTCCTTTTCAAGGATAAGTCGCAGCTCTTCATAATTACCTTTTTTTTGCTTATTGATAAATCTGATGTTTTTTTTTTTAATATGAAATTGTATTTCTTCAAAAACTGAATCGTGTCTCTTCAGTAATAAGTCGCTTCACTTCATGAATTCGTACTTCCTCATTATCTTTTATAATCGCACCTTTTTTATTTTTGTCTTTTTGATTTTTGGCTTTATGTGCCTTTTCGTCTTTTCTTAAAAATATGAATCACTGCTTATTATTTTGTCTTCATTCACAAGCATCTTTGTCTTTTCTGATTTCGTCTTTATTCACCCCACTTTAGATTTGTCTTATTCATTTTGTCTTTGCAGCTTTTGTCACAGATAATCTTCATATCATAGATGTCATAGAATAGAGCGAATTTCCAATCAATGTGATTATACTTGATAAGCATGGATAACCCGATAATTATAACTGTAATAATATCCTTTAGGACCTGCTGATAGGATTCGCTTTGATCTGCTTGTATCTTTTAGTCATGCTATTCTTCAAATCATATCTCCATACTTTATTTACTTTGACATCAATGACAATATTGTCAACAATCTCCCCCTTTGTCATTGATGGCAACCTTGATTTTTTTGTTGTTTTTGTTTTTTTTTGTTTTGCTCCCCCTGTGTCCAACTTCTCCCCCTTTGACATCAATGGCAAGGGGTCTTCCAACAATGTTTTGCATTTTTGTTCCATGGAGCAAATGTACCATGTATAGCTCCCCCTAAGTGTATGCTTCCACCAATCAATTTGATGGATGTGGCACAACTCCCAATTTGTCCCTTAAATACTCAAATGTATCCCTTGGAAGTGGTTTAGTAAATATATCAGCAGTTTGCTCTTTTGTAGTTATGTATTCTAAACACACTTGTCCTTCTCCTACTTGTTCTCTCAAAAAGTGATACTTAATAGGGATGTGCTTGGTTCTTGAGTGCATCACTGGATTCTTGGAGATATTGATTGCACTAGTATTATCACAATATATAGTGCAAGGATGATCATACTCCACTTTGATGTCTCTTAAAGTTTGCCTCATCCACAGAAGTTGAGTGCAACATGCTGCTGCTGCAATATATTCAGCTTCTGCAGTAGATAGAGAGACTGATTCTTGTTTTTTGCTCATCCAAGACACTAGATTTCCTCCAAGGAAAAAAGCACTTCCACTGGTACTTTTTCTATCATCCACATTGCCAGCCCAATCAGCATCTGTGAATGCTTCAAGAGTGAAGTCATTTCTACTAGGGTACCATAGACCATATTCCATTGTGCCTTTCAAATATTTGAATATACGCTTTACTGCATGAACATGAGTTTCTTTTGGTGCTGCTTGAAATCTTGCCACGACTCCAACAGCTTGCATTATGTCTGGTCTTGTAGAAGTTAGATACAACAAACTCCCAATCATTGATCTATATAGTGTTTGATTCACTTCTTGGGATTCATCATCTTTGCTTAGTTTGCAACCTGTAATCATGGGAGTACTCACAGGATTGCAGTCTTCCATTCTAAACCTTTTTAACATTTCCTTCACATATTTGGTTTGGGAGATGAAAATACCTTTACTTGATTGTGAAATTTGTAGCCCAAGGAAGAAGGATAATTCTCCCAACATTGACATCTCAAACTCTTTTTGCATACATGATGAAAATTCTTTGCACATTTTGTCCTTGTCTCCACCAAAAATGATGTCATCTACATACACCACCACAATCAATAAATGTCCATCTTCTTCTTTGATGTATAGATTGCTATCTACATCTCCTCTTTTGAAACCTTGCTCTTTGAGATACTTGTCAAGTCTAGAATACCAAGCTCTAGGAGCTTGTTTAAGCCCATAGAGAGCTTTCTTTAATTTGCACACATAATCCTTGTCTTCTGATAATAGGAAGCCTTCGGGTTGTTCAATATAAACTTCCTCCTCTAGATCTCCATTAAGAAAAGCAGATTTAACGTCCATTTGATACACCTTAAACTTTTTGTGACTTGCATAGGATAAAAACATTCTAATTGCTTCAATCCTTGCAACTGGTGCGAATGTTTCCTCAAAATCTACTCCTTCAACTTGTGCATAGCCCTTGCATACTAACCTTGCTTTGTTCCTTGTAACTTGACCATCTTCATTTAATTTGTTTCTAAAAACCCATTTTGTGCCAATTACATTCTTATCTTTTGGTCTTGGGATAAGTACCCAAGTTTCATTTTTCTCTATTTGATCCAATTCTTCGTTCATTGCACCAATCCAACTTTTATCTTTGCTTGCTTCTTCAAAAGTTTTGGGCTCAACTTGAGATAGAAATGCTGCATGACAATCTTCATTGTAATTCACCATTCTCCTTGCAGATCTACATCTATCTTGAAGAATCAAATCTTCAGGGTGGTTCTTTTGAACAAACCTGGAAGGTGTCTTTGGTGTCTTCATGGGAGTCTTCTGTGAAGACTCTTCTTCCTTTGTCTTTTCCTCCTTTTCTTCTTCTTGGGAGTCCTCATCCTCTTTGTCTTCATCATTCATAGTTTGAACATGGTGATCACTTTGTCCAACTTCTTTGAATTTCTTTCCTTCATCAATTCTTACATTAGCACTTTCAACAATTTTGTGAGTTCTTTTGTTGTAGCATTTATATGCCTTGCTTTTTGATGAGTAGCCAAGAAAGATTCCCTCATCTGCTCTTGTGTCAAATTTGCTCAAATCTTCTTCATCTCTTCTAATGTAGCAAGTGCTTCCAAAAATTTTGAAGTACTTGACAGTTGCTGGTCTTCCTTTCCAAAGTTCATATGGTGTCTTCTCATTGTTCACTCTTATTTGTGCACGATTCAAGATGTAAACTGCTGTATGAATTGCTTCCTTCCAAAAGGAATCTGCTATCTTGGTTTCATTTAGCATTGCCCTTGCCATTTCTTGAACCGTCCTATTTTTTCTTTCTACAACCCCATTTTGTTGAGGGGTTCTTGCTGCAGAAAATTGCCTCTTAATTCCATGCTCTACGCAGTAATTTTCAAATTCCTTTGATGTGAATTCTCCTCCTCGATCTGATCTAAGACATTTTATCTTGATGTTTGCTTCATTTTCAACCAGCTCTTTGAAAGCTTTGAATTTATCAAAAGCTTCAGATTTTTCTTTCAAAAAAGCAACCCAAGTCATTCTTGAGAAGTCATCAATCAGCAACATAAAATATCTTTCTCCATTCATGCTCTTGGATTTGGTTGGCCCACAAAGATCTGTATGTATGAGTTCTAATGGCTTTGATGAAGAATGTTCCTTAGACTTAAAGCTTGACCTTGTTTGCTTTCCAAGTTGACACTCTCTACAAATGATATTAGAAGGTTTTGTTATCCTTGGCATATCTCTCACAGCATTTGATTTGCTAACTTTGACAATATTATCAAAGTTGAGATGGCCTAGCCTCTTGTGCCATAACCAACTTTCATCCTCTTGTACTAGGTTGCAACTTTCACAACTTATCTCCTTTAAAATATACAAATTATGTTTTCTTTCAGCTTGAGCAACTAGCTTTCCATCTTTCTTGATATCACATGTATTAGAAAGAAATGTGATACTATGTCCTTGATCACAAAGCTGACTAACACTTAGAAGATTTTCTTTTAGGCCCTTAACATACAAAACATTTTCTGTTTTTGTTCTCCCATTATCTAGACTAAGTGTTCCTTTTCCTTTTATTTGTTTTCTTGTATTATCACCAAATCTTACTGTTCCTTCATCAGTAGGTTCAAGAGAGATGAATTTGCTCTTGTCACCTGTCATGTGTTTTGAGCACCCACTATCAATGTACCACCTATCTTTCTTACTTTCAGCATGTAAGGCTGTTTGAATGAACATTGATTTCTCCTTTTTCTTCCATATTTTGATAGGTATTTCTTTCCTCTTAATAGACTTATCTTCTTTCTTGTTTTGTTTTGGAGAATCATTAAAAACTGTCCTACAAGCTTGTGCTTTGTGCCCAAGGTTATTACAATTGTAGCATAGACTATTATAGTCCATTAATGGTGTGAAAGGATTATAATCTCTCCTAAGGTAGCTAGGAATATTTTTTACTTTATTTTTACAATTTAAGGCCTTGTGGCCAAATTTGTTACATACAAAACAATACCCATTGAATGTATATGATTGCCTAATGTTTGATTTTCTTTTAGGATCAGTACTTATCCATTCTTCTTCAACTTGCTTTGAGAAGGTCTTGAAATCTTCTTTGGAGTTAGTGACCTTCTTGGATTGTTCTTCAAAACTACCTTCCATTTTGCTTTGAAGAACATCTTGAGCCTTCATTAGCTCAATCAATTTGCTGGATTCTTCATCAATCTTTGTGTGTTGAACCTTTGTTTTCTCCAGTTCCAATTTTAGCATTGCTATCTCTTGCTCCAGCTTGTTACATTTCATCTCCTTTGTATTGAGTTTGTTTTTCAATTCTTCTTCATTTCTTTCAGCTTCCATGATTTGAGCTCTCAAATCTTCAATGGTTTTGCTTGAATTCTCCAAGTCTTTTGTTATCACTTTGACTTTCAATTTGTACTTGGTAACTTTCTTCTTTAAATCTTCATTCTTCTTATAAGCATAGTGCAGTTCTTCTTCAAGATCCACTTCCTCTTCTTCATTACATTCTTGATCAATCTTTTCTTCTTTATTAAAAATTTCATCCACATTTAGTTCTTCGCATTCAGCCATGAATAGAATTTCCTCTTCACCATTGCTAGAGCAATCTTCACTTTGTTCTTCGGAGGTGCTACTATCTTTCTTTGAATAGAAACTCTTCTTATGTTTTTGAAACTTCCATTTTGAGTTATTATTGAAATTCTTCTTTCCCTTTTTCTTGTTGCTGATTTCTTTTTCTTCTTCACTAGAGCTGTTTTCATTTTGAGGACATTTTGAGGCATAATGTCCAACTTTTCCACAATTGAAGCACTTAAAAGGAAATTTTCCTTTGTATTTTCCTTTTCCTTTTTTAAGTTTACCCATGAAGTAAGCTTCTGCTTCATCATTTGATTTTTCATCCTTTTCTTCATGCTTGTTCCTCCCCTTTTTGGATGCTTTGAATGAGACTTCCTTTTGTGGTGATCTATCTTCAATCCTCATCTCATATGCAGCAAGGATTCCATGTAATTCATCTTTGGTTAGCTGATCCAAGTTTGTTAATTCCTCCAACACTGCAACCTTGGCTTCAAACTTTGTAGAAAGAGATCTTAGAATTTTGTCAATAATGAAGTCATCCTTGATCTCTTCACCAAGTCCCCTCATGATATTCACTGTTTCATCAACACGAAGGAAATATGAAGCAATATTTTCATCATCTTCCATTTTGAGAGTCTCCAACCTTCTTCTATGAGTTTGCAACTTTGCCTTTTTAACTTTTGCATCTCCTTCATAAATATTTTGAAGTTTGTCCCAAATTTCTTTTGCTGATTTGCATCTCATGACTTTTGTAAACTCAGAATCTGTTAGGCTGCAAAGAAGAGCATGCTTGGCCTTTGCATTGTTTTCACTTCTCTTTTTCCCTGCTTGATCCGTTGGAGGGGTAGCTGGAGGTGAATACCCATCAACAACAGATTGCCACACGTCAAACCCAAGTGCATTCAAGTATGCTTCCATCTTGATATTCCAAAAGGCATAATTAGTCCCATCAAAAATGGGTGCTTTCACAGTGTTGCTTGAATTCGCCATATGTGCTCTTAAGGATCTCCTTTAAGCGGTTAGGCTTTCAAGAAGGACCTCGCTCTGATACCAATTGAAGAGCACAAACGATTTACTGAGAGGGGGGGGTGAATCAGTAAATCAATCACAAACTTTTATTTCTTAATCTTTTCAACTTTATTACAATCAACTTTTTGATATAAACCAATTTCCACAAGTTGACACAACTGTATTGAAGTAAATTTTCTTTTTTTTTTTGGTACTAACCTACAAATTTTCAATAAGATGATTTAGTAGAATGAATTCCACAAGGAACACCTAGACCTCTCAAAATTTAGTAGACTCCTGCCTACAAGGAGCACCAACCCCTAATGCAAGGCACCAAACCTTGCCTTGATGGAAGTGAGACTGCCTTCAATCTGATCTGCACAAGCCCAACTCTCCAATCTGCTCTATGTGATCCAAGATATCACCTTCAGCCCACACAAGGAGGTAGGAATCTGACTGAACTGCTAGTCTACAATTTTGCACAACCACACACTCACACATATCTCTTTTCTTCAAATTTACTTATATCTTCTCGAATATGAATGACTCAATTTAATGGATGCAACTCTTATGAAAAGAGACATCTTTTACTAACTCATGCCTTTTAAAAAAGAATCGCTGCCTTTATACATCTAAACTAAAAGTTATATTAACACATATTGATGTTAATATTTTTCAAAGAATAATCGCTGCCTTTTGACTTGTGATTAGTTTTGAATCTGAACTAGACCATACTCTTTCAAGAGACAAGTCGCACCACTTCAGCAAGAAAAAATGTTCCTTTTCAAGGATAAGTCGCAGCTCTTCATAATTACCTTTTTTTTGCTTATTGATAAATCTGATGTTTTTTTTTTTTAATATGAAATTGTATTTCTTCAAAAACTGAATCGTGTCTCTTCAGTAATAAGTCGCTTCACTTCATGAATTCGTACTTCCTCATTATCTTTTATAATCGCACCTTTTTTATTTTTGTCTTTTTGATTTTTGGCTTTATGTGCCTTTTCGTCTTTTCTTAAAAATATGAATCACTGCTTATTATTTTGTCTTCATTCACAAGCATCTTTGTCTTTTCTGATTTCGTCTTTATTCACCCCACTTTAGATTTGTCTTATTCATTTTGTCTTTGCAGCTTTTGTCACAGATAATCTTCATATCATAGATGTCATAGAATAGAGCGAATTTCCAATCAATGTGATTATACTTGATAAGCATGGATAACCCGATAATTATAACTGTAATAATATCCTTTAGGACCTGCTGATAGGATTCGCTTTGATCTGCTTGTATCTTTTAGTCATGCTATTCTTCAAATCATATCTCCATACTTTATTTACTTTGACATCAATGACAATATTGTCAACAGTACTTAGAGCCACAGAAGATTGCTTCTTGCTACACCAAGATATCATTGCAGACCTCAACCTGAAACAACACCTAGAGGTACTCATTCGATCATCTTCTTTAGGTTCAGTAAGCTCCCTCTGAATCTTCAAGCACTTGCATCAACCTCTTGACTTTAAAGTCCAAGATTGTTTGCAACACGTGATATAGAAAAAATGGATTTCAATGCACACCTCTGTAGAGATTTAGGGTTGTCGTTTTCAACCTCATTTTAGTTCCCTCTATTATAAATAGGTTTGCGGAGCTACCAATGTTAGATCCAGGTTGACTGACTAGAGTAATTCTGATCTCAACTGCTGAAGAGGTACTTTAAGGATTTAGCATCAACACTACAACCCTTTATTGAATCATAGAACTCCCTCTGAAGGTTAATGCTTCCCTTTTGAAGAGATGTCTTCAGCCATTTATCAGTTTCATGGCTGCAGGCTATGTCTACATTCTCTTCTTCTTTTGAGAGCAATCACTTGGTCCATCCTAATGCACATTAAGAAGAGATTCCTTAATAGTTCATATGAGTCAACTATTCGGAAGAGAAATACAAATGCTAGAAGCATACAAGATTCATTTATCCAATGTTATATTATGAATTAATGACTACAGTAAAGTTCATGAGCATTAATAAGAACATGAAATACTTATCTCTTTAATCAAGGATGCCAGTCAGATTTCAATCTCCATAGCTTTCCCTTCGATGTGTTAATGGTTTCTTTTACGCACAGTCATCACCGAAGCAACTAATTGAAGGATGAACTCTCGACTATACCAAGTCTGCATTCAAAACAATTTTAAATAAATAATAAGAATTTATTAAATATTTAATAATAAATTAAAATAACAATTAAATTTATATGATTGGCGCCCAAAGCTATTAAATCATTTTGCCCCGGGGGTAAATCTCTTTGCTGGCGGTTGCGTAGCCTTCGGCTCTCGCCACCCGCACCATCGGGTCCCTCAACATTGCATTGCATTCTTGCGACATTGAGGCAGCGCTACATTTAAGAGATGATAGTCTGGGTAGGCCATCGTCGTGCGTGTCTAACAAGGTTGTCACTTTTCCTTTAGGGGTCTCTTGTGACTTGCTTACTTCAGTTTGTCCTCTTCTCCACCTTGCCAGGCTACGATGGACTTCCATGCAATCTGGCAGAGATTTGAGAAGGACCCGGTCTAGTCGCTAAAAAATAATCGTCCCTCCTCAAGCCGTCTGTTCTTATGTTCGCAATTCCCGAATGTGAATGAATGGTTGAAGTTGTTCGATGCAAGAGAATACTTCTAAACTGGAAATCTCAGATGCAAAAATAAGAGTACTTATGCGATGCACGTGAATATGTATTTAATTATATTGCAATCACTAGCGACAATGTCACCAGTGTTCAGCGCCGTCAGAATGCACACATAGATTGCTTAACCATTATAGAACATAGAGCATGCCCCATACTCTTCGATAGTCTCAGCAGATTTGACGGGAATGTAGGCACTTAGATTCATCAAGGCATTTGCCAGTGAACAATTGCAAGGAACTCTCTCAAATGAGATGCGTGACTAACTCTGGAGGATATCAGCTTCGCCCACAAATGCCGGTAGGAGTATTAGCGATTCCTTTGATGAGAGGCAACTTGTGTGATTGCACCAAATGTTCCCGACTCTCCCATAGATCGTGTGAGATAACATGATGTCTTTAGGGAATGCTGTGTCTATTTTGGGCGTTTTCGTCTATGACTTAGCCGCGTGAGTAATGATCGCGGGAGGTGCTTTGTGATGGGGTGGCCAGAGCCAATGTGATCGTGCCTTGGCAGATGCTTCTCGTGTCTCCTCTGTATAGCCTTGCTTCACAATGACGTCACTATTTCTGGATATCCATCCGATCCACAAACCCGATGATGTCTTCAATGAATGCGCTTGGGGCTTTAGCAGGAGCCACAGGCTCCGCCACAACTTGGCTCTAATCACCTACCACAATCGTTGTGTGTTCTCCCACTGACCAGCAACCGCGATTTCTGAATGTTGACGCAAAGACAGATAAGGAATGGCGACACCAAACCACTGGCAGAGACTGCTGGAGTGAGTTCGACAATGCTAACGACTTTCTTCAGATAGCCTTCGATATTTTACATAAACTCAAGCCTGAAGTTTATCAACGAACTTTTTCCAAGAGTGGTTTGAGGCAGGCTCGATTGATTTGACTGCTAAAATAAATCTGATCAATCTCCCGAAACTTGGCTTTGATACGATGTTAAATTATTAATTAATGATCAGATATGAACAGGAGAAAAACTGACTGATACGTGTTTGAAGGTATTCGATCTACATGAGCAAATATTCGTTGATTTCTATATTTACAAGTGAAGATCGAATGTGATTTAAATAAGTCAAAGGGAGACACGCCCCATGAGCGATTACCAATTGGTGGTTTAGTCACTCAATTAATTCAATCATCTTATATATATCTGACCGATGCTATTGTATTTCAATAGGCACAATTTCTTACTTTTAATTTTTGTATAAAATCTGAATGGTATTTTGTGCCCGCGCCAAATAATTTCCAAGTGATGATACAATAATATTGGAATATAAAATGTCCTTGAAATATGGTGACTTACATCTGTAGGGGCTTGAAATGGAGTCATCTTGGTCAAGATATATGACTAATCATTCAACTACCAAATGAATTTAATATTTATATTCTGAATTAGGCAGCCTGTTGAAGTCAAATGAAATGGCTTCTTGATTGTGATATATGTAAAGGTTTTGAAACCCAGGAAATGATAAATTTTCACAATGTCCTCGTGAAAGTTTCAAACAAAGGCAATTGATGACCTAATGTTAGATAATCAAAATTATTCCTTTAACATTGCATCAATCACACAACAATTGAAACTTCAAATTAAGGAAGTGTAGAATAAATACATAGATAATTTATACTTTCAAATCAGCTTCTCGTTTCTTCGAAAAACTTACTAGGAAACCTCTACAAATTGTTCACCACAGCTGCATGGAATTTATCATGTATATCGCTGTATATTAATTTTTCTATCTTGTGCTTAACTTCATAATATTTAGCCAAAAATCTAATCTTCAAAAAGCTCCTTATCTCTTTCAAGAGATGAGTTGGAAGATAAGTCTAAGTTATTAATGTATATCTACAGTTTATTAGACTTAATTAGCTGAATAAAAGACTACCTTTTTTACTAAAAGCAAAATACAAAATCGAAAACTTGAACCACTTCCAATACGTTTACACTGAACCTGTGTGGAAGTTCCTATCCGAGCTAAAAATTCAATAGTCCTGATAAGTGCCATATTTTGACACAAACTGCTAGATTTCACTTTTATAGCTCTCCAATAGAAGCTTTTTGCTATTATGGTAGGTATTCAAGAATCCTTCTAGCCGGTTGCAAGAGAATCTTGTGTTTCTTATAAGATGTGGATCTTGATTGTTTCTCTTCCATTGTGCCATGAG